>JAOTQH010000014.1:1572862-1585988 GCA_025631255.1 Cornus kousa | reverse complement strand
GTGTTCCCAGATTTGTCAAAATTCTGATGGCACCAGTCCAGTGAGAAATGATGTTGAGATAGTGCAAAACCAACTAGATATCAGGAAAGGATATCCCCGTGGGTTCGGACATGATTTCGTGATTCCAAGGCGTCAACTTGCATCCTCATCTTATGAAGCTTTCTTATGACTATGCATGTGACCTTATGACTATGCATGTAACCTTTTTTTGTCTTTGAACTACACAGATTCTGTTGGGCATTTAGTTTAAAATGATGCTCTAATTATTGAAAGTTTATTTTTATATTTTACATGTCTTTATTTTGATATTTATCTATGGTGCGTGGTATAATATTTTGTGGGTTAAGTTAAGAGTTTGAGTTTTCTTTATAAAGAACCTAAGGAGAAAATATTTATATATATATATATATGCAAACATAGGGACGGTTTCTAGTTGTCTTGTGATAAAAAAATAATAATAATAATAACTTATTAGGGACAGTACATACTGTCACAAATTAGTTTAGGTATTAGTGACAATCCAAAAATTGTCCCTAATATACAACTTATTAGTGACGGTAAATACTGTCACCAATAGTTTAGGTATTAGTGACAGTCCAAAATCTGTCCCTAATATACAACTTATTAGTGACGGTAAATACTGTCACTAAAGACCCATTTTTTGGTGACAGTCATTTTTACCGTCACTAAAGATCTTTTAAGACGCTCTAACTAGTGACGGACGATTTTGATTTTTAGTGACGGTTTAAGGGCTTTTAGTGACAGATTTGACTGTCACTAAAGACCCATTTTCTTGTAGTGTGTCAGGGTTTGGGGAACCCCCTGATGGTTTCCAAGTTGAGGAGGCTAGTAATCCTCCATTCCCCACCTCTTATTTTTTTATCGGAAACTAAAAATGCAGGTGTCCGTGTTGACAGAATCAAAGTTATGTTGGAGAGGTATGAGTCTTTTGTCGTTCCCTCTGTTGGTAAAGTGGGTGGCTTAGTTCTTTTGTTTTCTAAGGAGTGGCAAGTCTCAATAATTAACTTTTGTGATTTTCAACTTACTTGTAAGATCTCTGGTGGTAGAGGTAACGATCCGTGGTTCTTTACAGGGGTGTACGGGTCTTGTTATGAAAAGGAAAGAGCTTGCCAATGGAGCTATATCCATAGTCTCCAATATCAGTTAGGTCCTCATTGGATCCTGATGGGTGATTTTAATGCTTTTTTGCATAGAGATGAAAATGCGGGGGTCGGCCAAAAATTGGTTGGATGCTTAAGGAATTCAATCAATTTGTGGAAGATTGTGCACTATTCAACCTTCGGTTTAAAGGTTATCCCTTTACCTGGTGCAACAACCATGAGTCGGGTAAGCTTATTTTGGTAAGATTGGATCGTGCTCTCTGTACTTTTCAATGGTTCCATTCCTTCCCCAGGTGTATGCTTCACCGTCTCACCGTCTAAGGTTCCGACCATACTGCCATTTTGTTATGTCTTAACGATGTCATCTTTCATTCTCGGCGAAATTTTCAGTTTGATGTTCGGTGGGTCAAGGAAGATGAGTTTAAACCCATTATTAAAAAAGCTTGGCGGTCTCCGTTTTTTGGTCTTCCTATGCAGGGACTTCAACACAAATTAACTTAATGTAAGTCTCATTTAAAGTTTTGGAGGCATGGTAAATGTGACAATTCCCAGGCCAAAATTACAGCTCTCGAAAGTTCTTTAAAGCTTCTAAAAGAGCAAAGGGCAGAGTTTGACAAAGCTGAATGTTTCAAGTTAGAACAGGAACTGGGTAATGCTTGGAGGGATGGGGAAGTCTTCTGGATGCAGAAATCCAGAATAGCTTGGTTGCAACAGGGTGACCAGAACACTAAATTTTTTCACAGAAAAACACAAATTTGGCGGAGGAAAAATGAAATTATTGGCTTGGAAGATTCCAGGGGGGAGTGGCGAGATTCTAAAGATGACATCCAGAAGGTTGCGGAAGACTATTTCAACCACCTCCACTCTTCATCCCCCGAACATGAGGATCCTCAATTCTAGAATTTGGTCTGTCCTAAAGTTACGCAGGAAATGAATACTGACTAATTAAAAAATGGTACAGTAGAAGAACTTCGGTTGGCTCTAGCAAGTATGGGTCATTACAAAGCTCTAGGTCCAGACGGTTTCACTCCTCCATTTTTTCAAACCAATTGGGATACTATAAAATTTAATTTGTTAAAAGGCTTTTATTCCTTCCTCCATGGGAGCCTTTTGCCTACTAGTCTCAATGCAACCAATCTTGTTCTTATTCCAAAAGTCAAACATCCTACCATTATGTCTAACTTTTGGCCCATAGCCTTATACAATGTCGCCTATAAATTGTTTTCGAAAACTCTTGCGAACCGACTTAAGCCACTTCTTCCTCTTCTTATTAGCGTAACCCAAAGTGCTTTCATCTCGAATCGTCTCATTCATGATAATATTATTATTGCGCATGATCTCCTTCATGTTCTTAAGTTAAAGATATCCGAAGATTCTTGTTTTATGGCGGTCAAACTTGATATGGCAAAGGCGTATGATGGAGTGTGTTTGTACGCTTTTTTTTTTTTCCAGTAATTTTAAATGATGAAGGTGGTGAATCTTTTGCTCCTTTTCGAGGTCTTCGTCAGGGAGACCCACTTTCTCCTTTTTTGTTTCTTTTCTGTACAGAGGGTTTGTCTATTTTATTTCAGGAATATAGCCGGTGCAAACGTCTTTTTGGTCTGAAAATGGCTCAAGGTCGTCCTCCTATTTCTCATCTTCTATTTGCTGATGACATCCTTCTCTTTTGTAAAGCCAAATATCCCGAAGTGCAAAGTGTTAAAATTCTTCTTAACAGATAGGAGGCTTTAACAGGGCAATTGGTTAATTTTGATAAATCCAGTATTTACTTCTCTCCTAATACTCCTTATGACTAAAAAGAATTCTGTCGTCGATCTTTGGGGATTCATAAGGTTGATTGGCATAATACATATCTTGGTCTTCCTTCATTTTTGGGTCGCTCTAAAGTGGTTGCGTTTAATTTCCTATCTGAAAGGGTTTCTTCTAAAACCAAGATACTAAAAGGCAAATTGCTATCTAAAGCCGGGAGGGCAGTGATGGTGAAGGCGGTCCTGTCTGCTATCCCAACTTTCTCAATGCACTGTTTTAAACTCCCAAAAAAGAATTGTGAGAAGTTGACTAGTAGTTTGCGCAACTTTTGGTGGAGTGGTGATGAGAAAGCTCATAAAATTAATTGGATCAGCTAGGACAACCTGTGCCTTTCTAAAGATAATGGGGGTTTAGGTTTCAAAAATCTTAAAGCTTACAATATGGCTCTTCTTACGAAACTTGCATGGCGGATGGAAATTGGCGATGATTCCTTGTTATTTCGCTCTTTCAAAAGGAAGTATTTTCACAATTGTAATTTTGTGGATGCCTCTCAGCATTCTGGTGCTTCATGCGTCTAGAGGAGTATTCTTTTGGCTTGGGCGGTTCTTTTGAGAGGTATGAAATGGTGTATTGGTGATGGTTCATCAATTAAATGTTGGACGGATAATTGGCTTTCTGCGAAGTCTAATTTTTCTGTTACATCCAAGCCTTCTGACACCAAGATTTCCTTAGTAGCTACGCTTATAAACCACTCCACCCATAAGTGGAATACTGCCAAGGTGTGCCAATTGTTCAATCACTGGGACCGTGCACTTATATTTCAAATGCCTCTAAGTTCTTTTGGAGGCCCTGATCATAAGGTATGGGGTGCTTCTTCAAATGGAAAGTTTTTCCGTTAAGAGTGATTATTATGTTGCTTTATCAATCCTTAACATAAAGTCCAGTCCAGTTCCAGATGTTGGGTGTAGCTTTGATGCAACCAAAAATAAAATGTGGAAGCAAGTGTGGTCGATTCGTGCTTATACAAAAATCCAATTATTTTTGTGGCAATGTCTTCACGATCGAATCCCAGTAAACAATAATCTTTTTTTGCGTGGGAGTTCAAAAGTTTCTTCTTGCCCTTTTTGTGATTGTCCAGTCGAGACAGTTGATCATATTTTATGTATATGCCCATTTGCTTGTCTGGTTTGGAAGCTAAGTCCTCTTAGGATGGATTTTAGTGGTCTTTCTCCTTCATTTTGGCCAAAGCGTTGGGTTGATCTTTATGCTGGCTGGAACTTGACTGAAGCCTCGATGGATTGTTGTAGCATGGTGGCTTTTATTTGTTGGACAATTTGGAAGCGTCGTAATGATCTTGTCTTCAATCAGAAAAATTGGGATCCTTTTGATGCGGCATAAAGGGCGTTTAGTGACTATCAGGAATTTCATGCAATTTCTACACCACAGGTCTTGTTGTCTCCTTCTTCTTCTCCACCTGTTCCTTTGTCAAAAAATTGGTGTATGCCGAAGGTGGGTTTTCTTAAGCTTAACTTTGATGCTGCTTTTAATCCTTTCCAGAAGGTTTGTGGAGGTGGTCTGATTCTTAGATATCATCTTGGTCATCCTATCAAAATTGCTTCAATTTTTCTGGAAAATGTCAGTGAACCATTGCTAGCTGAGGCTTTGATTCTTCGTGAGTCTCTGCTACTTCTTCATAGCTGGGGATATCAGAATGTTGTTGTTGAAGGGGATTCTCAATCTGTTATGAATTTGCAGGCCTCTATGGAACCTTTAATGGTTGTTTTTCCTGATGTCATGGTTCTTCTCAAGGTTTGTTTGGGATCATCTCTTGCGTGGGTTCCTTGTCAAGGAAATGTTGTTGCCCACTTGTTGAGTAAAAAGGTTTTAACAGCCGAATGTAATGATTTTGAATGGAGTATTTGGCCACAGTGACTAATATTATTCTCCCTGAATGTATATTTTCTCCATCCGAATAATATGGTTTGTTTTGTTGGTAAAAAAAAAACCTTACCGTGGTCATGAGAGATTTGATATAATAACCTACTAGTCTATACCATCGACTTTATAGAGGTGACTCACCAATGCTACAAATGAAGATCACATGCCTATAACTTACACAGAAGACAAATATAATTGGTCTGTCATAGTCGACCTTGCATTTGGATTTTTATGTTGTCTTGGTTCAATTAATAACTTGCTAAACTTGGTCCAAATAAATCTTTTACTTGCTTCCATCGGACCAAATTGATTCCAATTAGGAATAAATTTTGGTCACAACTTCTTAGAGTTGAGTATTGATATTCAATTTTTTAGAGTAGTCGGCTAGAGTATCAATACTCAACTTCTTATCATTAAAAAAAAATTAATAAATAATTTAGAATAGTCAACTAAAGTATCAATACTCAATTTCTTATTATTAAAATAAATAATAAGCATACATTGGTCCCGATACTGTATAGTTGGATATTGATCCCGGGTACTATTGGATACTCAATATTTTCTTACAGTAATCTCCTTGTTTTTTTTTTTTATTAAGCAAAAACATTATTTAGAGCAATATTTATCTTCCCTGCAATTAAAATTTCATCCCAATATGATTCCCTTTTTTAAAAAAATAATATGTTTAAAGAATAAAATGATATTTGTCAACTAGTACTAGAAGACTCGAGTCCAAAATGGATATATCAAATTTGTTGAAATAGAATATATATATATATTGTTAAAAGCCGAAAATGTTTGGTGTTTGAGTAAGTTGAAAGGATATTACGATACCTTCGCTCACAGTTCCCAAGCCTACCGTCTTCACACCCTGTTTACTTTATTACCCCTCTCTCTCTCTCTCACACACACACACACACACACACACACACAAGCTTATTTTCTTTCGTAGTCTTCTCCACTTGTCCTCCATCTCCAAAGTTCCAAACAGACTCTCTCTCTCTACATTTGCAGTCGGTTTCTCTCTCTCTATATATGCATTTGTCTCTCTCTTCCCACAAAACCCGACAAATGGCCGTTATTTTCATCACCATCACTCGGCCCCTCTCTTTCTCTCTCTAAAATGCAACTGACCTCTCAGTTTGAGAATTCTCTGTTCGCTGGCCGTTACAGAGACAGTAACACTAGTTTCACTCTCAATTTTCTCTCTCTCTCTCTCTCTTAATTTCTATATCTGTTTTTTCCTCATTTGTTCAATTCGATTTTTCCGATCCCACCACTCTCTCTCATCATCATCGTGATAGCTTTCTGTGAATTGAAATTTCAATGCTCTATGGAGCAACTCTACTTTGAAGATCAATATAATCAGAAACTAAACACACACACACATATGAAGAGAGAAATGTTGGATCTAAATGTTGATATAGACTCTGTAGATTCAACTTGCGGTGAAAGCAAGGCAATGATAAAAATCGAGAAGCTTCCGGGAGGTGTCGGAGCTCAAATGAATGATTCAGGAACTCCAAATTCCTCTGTCATCAACTCCGACGAAGCTCCCAAAATTGGAGGAGACGAAGACTCGATCTCTCCTTTCAATTTCGATATCTTAAACAAAGGCAAAGACAGCACCGTAAACATTGTCGAGATCGAAGCCGAATGCGATGAGAATTCGGCTTCGGCCTTAGTTACAATGCAACTTTTCCCGGTCGCCGGAGACGGAGATATTGGTGATTCGACGGGTTTTGTCTCTGGATCATCTTCAGCTATGTCTTTGTTGCGGACACAATGGTTGAATATCTCGGCTCCGGCGTCAGGTTTAGAGCCAGAATCGAGAAGTTCTCAGCAACCAAAGCAGCAGACGAGGAAGAGCCGGAGAGGGCCAAGGTCTCGGAGCTCGCAGTACCGCGGAGTTACGTTTTACAGGAGAACTGGACGATGGGAATCACATATCTGGTAACATATGCATATCTGTATGTCCACACACACACACACACACACACACACATATATGTATGTACTTGTAGATGGAATGAGATAATTTATATATTGAATGATTCTGTTAATTAGTGAATTCAGATTGTCCATGTCTCCAATGTTCCTCTCCTTGCATGATCTTAATTAAATTTGTATTTGTGTGTGCAGGGATTGTGGGAAGCAAGTGTACTTGGGTAAAACCTGATTTATTTGCTTTATTTTGAATATATATGTGTAGAGAGAATCATTTGTGAATTACATCAATAGATGGTGTTGTTTAATTAATTTCTATGCCGGTTGATTTAGGTGGATTTGACACTGCTCATGTGGCTGCTAGGTGAGAGTTCATTTTGGAGTTTAAACACTTAAATATTGGATGGTTTGGTGGTTGTGCGAATTTCTCATAATTCAATTTATTAATATTCAGAGCGTATGATCGTGCTGCAATCAAATTTAGGGGAGTTGATGCTGATATCAATTTCAATATAAGTGATTACAAGGAAGATATGAAACAGGTGGAATAGCATTGATGACTAGTGACTGGTAGTTTTTTCTGAGGCAATTTGTATTGCATATTTATTTATTTTAAGTTGTTCTGCAGATGGAGAACCTAACAAAAGAAGAGTGTGTGCAAGTACTCCGTCGCCAAGGCACTGGGTTCTCCCGGGGAAGCTCAAAATATAGAGGAGTGACCCTGCACAAATGTGGTCGATGGGAAGCTCGGATGGGTCAATTACTAGGGAAAAAGTGAGAAGCCACTAAACTTATGTTCATTTTATTGCCATTACAAGTTTAAACTTCAACTAATAGAGATGTAGAAGTTAATTTAGAACCTTGCACACAGTTTGGTGAACACTAATTTGGTTTTTGAGAAACTTATCATTGTGAAATTTCATATTCTGGTTAGCAAATATGACATATAGGATGGTTATTTTGAAGAAGAAATGCTATGGGACACTCCTTATCTATATGATATTATGATGCTTTCTTGCAGGTATATGTATCTTGGGTTATTTGACAGCGAAGAGGAAGCTGCAAGGTACTAGCATTCATCAATGCATACTCAACACTAAATTTCTTGCTCTGACATCTTAAATTTTATTGGGTTCATCCAACAAAATATCCATTTCTTTTTTCTGAATTCAGGGCCTATGATAAAGCAGCCATCGAATGCAATGGAAGGGAAGCCATCACCAACTTTGAGCCCAGTACCAACGAAGTGGGGAGAGTTCTGGGTGCCAATGATGGAGGTATTATCATTTCATTTCTATCTGTTTTTATGATTAATGAAATTAAAAGTTTTTTGGGGTTTGGTTGCAATTGAACCAAGGGATTCTCTGTTAGCTTATATGTACAACGGATTTCCTAATTGTATATGTGCAGTCAGTGGCCACAATCTTGATCTGAATCTCTGGATTTCACCCCCTTCATATGGTCCCAAGAGGAACAACAACATCAGAGATCTGAACTTCCATTGCGCTTCTTCTGAAATGCCTGATGGAAAAAGATCAAAGGTATTCTTGTTATCAAAATACTGACGCGTTTTCATCAACCCTCTATCCTTAGACACTCTCATATTTAAAATAGAAATTTAAGAATCCCCATACAACTTGGTTATTCCACCATTTTGGAGGTCAAAATTTTTATGGTTATTTTTATGCTGTTTAACTTCTTGATGGTTCAAAACCCTTTTGTGTTATTGCATAGGTTGAGAGCACTGTTTCTGCTCCTATGGGGGTGCAAACTCCCCATGGTCTTATGCCATCAAAGCATCCTCCCATGTCGTCTGGCATGTATCCCACAAACTATGAGGTGAATATCTTCAACTATATGATAGAAGGCACAATAATAATTTCTATCATTTCAAGAGTTTGCTAAGCAAGCATCCGTGATATGTCTGCTTCATTGCATAGACTTGTATATATAGTAATCATTATTTCTTTTACTTCACCGAAATTACCTTCAACAATTAGCTGTATTCTTAACTTAAGCTTAGCCTCCTAAGAAACCTTCTCTAACTAAATTAAAACTTTCAGGCAATGCTTGTTTCCTTTACCGTAAACATAATGGAGTTAGAAATTGCTGAGGAGGGCTACTTAATGGCCTCCACATTTTTGTCACTGTGTCAATGTTAACATTTTTACCATAACACAAAATTCTTTATATGCCAAAATATGGAAATGTATAGGAATGTTCTATTAACATGGGAACAATAGAAATCTTTCTCTATACACGGGCCGTAGTCTAAAACGTGTTGTGTTTAGTTATGGACCTTAATTTAGGAATGTATTTTATCAGTATATCGCGACCACATGACATCAATGAGCTATATCTGGTGCCCCTCTTCACCACTGACCGTGTTATAGTGCCAAGGCTGCTCCTAAACCATGCTTTTTGTTCGAGTTTAATTACTCTCCCTTTTCCTTTATAGTGCAGTGTGAGATGAGCACACTTCGCTTGCTTAACACTTCAATGAGAAAACCACCCTCAACAAGAAGAAGCAATTATTGACTAAGATATGCGACAAATGATGGCGTTTTCCTTCTTCTTTTTTTTTGGTGTTTTTGACAGGAAAGAGCAATGAGAAACAGGAGTGAAGCTATTCCCTCCCCAGGATTCTCAAAATGGACCTGGCAAATGCAAGGTCAAGGCATGTTCAACCCCGTGCCACTGCCGCTATTCTCTAATGCAGCATCATCAGGATTCTCTTCTGCCACTGCCACTGCCACTGCCACTGCCACTGCTTTGTCAACTACATTTCCGCCGCTAAATCCACACATGACATGACAAAAGCCCACAGAAACTGGCCTTCAACTCCCTCATATAGCACTTCTCATTTCCACAATTTCAAGGGCTAAAACGATACTGTGCATACAACAATTTGACTACATTTCTTTGGAAGTTCGGGTGGGCAGGAAGGTAGACCAATTAAAGTAGTAAACGAATTTTTTTATTTCTTTATGATTTGTGTGGCTAGGACTCCATATTAATCGAGCCAATCTAAGTAATATTGTTTCTTGCTGGAGCTTGGCTCAAACTTGGACAATTAAGTTCCTTACAATGTGTGTTCAAGCTTGGTTTGTGTGATTTTAGAGAGATTGAGCTCGGTTCGGCTTGGCTTTTGATGTTTTTCGGTTATGAAAACAACCTCTGAACATTCCATAATGATACATTCATGGAAGAAAATCCCTATACTGAGAATTGAATTCATCCTGATATTTTTTGGCTGGAAAACATATGGATGTGTTTTAACATTGATTTTATATATACATTGTGACACAGAGCATCCTGATTGAATGACTTGGATGGAAAAGAAAGGTGAGAATGATGGATAACTTATTCTGTGTTTATTTCTACAATTAAGAGAAAGGAAATGATGAGGGAGGAGAAAGAACCTAACCAGTTAAATACAGTAGGTTTTTTTTTTTTTTAATTATTATTCAAAATAAATGAAATTGTGTTTTATCCCTAATGTACAAAAAAAAAATAAAAAAAAAAATAAAATAAAATAAAAAAATTATTTTATTTATTTATTTTGTTCTCTACTGACATTTCAAACATGACAAAGGGTCATCTTTAATGTTTTATTGGTATACTTACCTATTGAGAATCAATATAAATGACATACCAATGAGGTAGCATACCTGACACACTAAATAACTTTTCTAAATTTAAATAAACATCCATAACAATTCTAATTCAAACTAACATCCCAACCCATATTTCCATTAACACAAAACAATTCATTACTATATCAAAGCTATATGTACAACTCTCATAAAAAAAATTTATTCGTTTCTTTACCTAAATCCGGTTTGTGACTTGGAATAAGTTGATTTATTTTTCCTTCCTTGAAATGAGGTGAGGCTATACTGTTTTTCATTTTCTCTCTTTTTTCTAAAAATTAACAAAACTTTTCCCCAAATTATCTAATTGTGTACGTAATGAAACCAAGAAGAAGAAGAAGAAGAAGAAAGGTATTCGAACCAGAAAATGAAATTAAACTTCCAATACCTTTCTTCTTTGGGTGGGTTTTGTTCGGGTCAAAGATGGACCGGTTGAAATAGGTCATGACTCATATTCAACCCGTTCTGAACGAGTTGAAAATGAGACGGGTCAAAAATGAATCGGGTCAACCCGCTCTGACCCGTGGATCCATTATTATTATTATTATTATTATTTATTTTTAGCCAATCAATCTGGAGAAAATCAAATATAAAACCCCACACACCCACAACAAAAACACTGACACGCGCACACAATTAGAAGTTAGAACCAGAAAAAGTGCAAGTGTAATTAAATTATATTGGAAACTTCAAGTAAAGGCATAAATCAGCATCCCAGCATCCTGTATATACACACATACAAGTAAATAAGAACACATTAATCTAAAGGTTATTTCATAAAATATTTGTCATTTTAATTACACTGCAAAATAACCTGTTTAAATAATAAAGCTGAGAGCATAATCACAAAATCATAAATCATTCAAAAAAACATGACTCAACAAATATCTTTGCATCAACTCTCTAGGCAATACAGTAGCATCCCCAACACAGTGCAATTCTTAAGTGTACTTCATTATTATACAAAATAAGACTTTGCGCGGAAGTTGCAGGGACAAAATTACAAAATCTTCAACCATATTAGTAATAAGTAGTTTAACATGTGTACAATGACACTATAATGGGAAGTTTTCATAATAACAATAGCTTATACGTGCATATATTTTGGATTCCATTTGTACCCAATATTTAAAAAAATAATAATAATAATCTCAAAAAATATTTTTAAAATTATCATCAAACACCAAAAAATAGAAAAAAATAAAAACATTCACATGAAAAAGTTTGTATGAAAAAATATATTTTAAAATATATATATATATATATATATATTAGGTCAAAAACAAACAAAGACAATTCAATACAAAATCCAATCAAGAAGCTTGTGGCATAATGGTATTTTTTCTACTTTTTAGAGTGGACAGTGAAAGTTCGAATCTTCAAAATGACAACGTAAGTGTGTGAATGTTATGTATTTCTTGTTAATAATAAAATAATAATAAATAAATGAAACTCAAAATCCAAACCTTATGGTCTATGGTATAAAAAATAGAAATAATGATTTATGGTGTAGCAAATTCAATTTATACGTGAGTGATGTCCACACCCAATTTACAGAAATTGGATTCGGGTCCTAAATCATTACTAGTATTCTAAAAATAGCGGTTCAAAACAAAACCCTTGAAAAAATTGGGTTAGCCCGCTCGAATTGCACCCGAGGTTGCCACTGCACACCCAATCATATTCTCTCTCTACACACACGAGCAGCACACCACGCTAACAACGATGCTCAGATGAAGATGTGGAGACACCGTTCGTTCAATGCTCTCTCATCCTCTCTCTCTCCCAATTCTTCAACATCAAAGCTTAATGCATTTAGGAGACTCCTCACACTCTCCAACCCTGGCACTCTCCTCCAAAACCCCCCACCAAATCGCCCTGTTGCATTCTATCTCCCTAAAACCCTAAATTTCGGTCAATTCCATCGTTTTTCGAACCTCAACTCACGAAGCGGTTTCATTTTTGGCTCTGATTCAGGCTTCGTCGTCGCGAAATGCATTTCAACGATTTCGTCGGCAAATTCAGTGGATTGGAACGAGCCTGTTTCGTGCTCGGAGGTTGGGGATGGGAGCAATGGAGGTGTGAGCGAGGAGGATATTAGGGCTTCTATTCCAGTTAGGGCTTACTTCTTCTCTACCAGGTTTGATTCTCATTATTTAGTTATGGAGTTTATGTGACTAGTTATGGCTTGCTTAATGGATTTGTTCTTATGGATTTTAGTTGTATCCATTGAATTTTTGCTGACAATTCTAAAGAAAATAGGTCTGGTGGCTGGTGTTCATGGCATTGTATTGTTGTTATTTTGAAGCAAAATAAATTATTTTATATGTTTGTACTTTAAGAAACTAAAATTCATGTCTTAAAGGTTAATTTAAATGGATTATAAGTGATATAAACTGGCATGTTGAATTTCATGTTGGTTTTTTTGGTGTAGTGTGGATTTGAGAAGCTTGGTGGATGATCGACAGTCGAAATCAATTATAATCAACCCTCTTCGCAATAGCACGAATCATTGTACAATAGGGCTATTGGTCGGGTAAGTCGAACCACAGGGACTACACTAGTCTCAAGGCAACCTAGGTTTCTAAAGTCATTTAGAATGATGAAAGTGGGAGTGATAAATTGTAGGTTTGGAGTATCACTAATGCTGGTAATTAAAATGCATAAAAGAAGAGTTTGCAATGGAATGGAAATAGTGAGATACAAGTAGAAAAAGGG
>JAOTQH010000014.1:1551119-1563119 GCA_025631255.1 Cornus kousa | reverse complement strand
TTTTATGTTTTTTTTTTTTTTTATTTTTTCAAAATATTGGGTTGTTTCACGACTTGTTGTCTTGCTGCACCATTAGCTAATATATTGATTTTTGTCGTTGTTTAATATGGTGCCCTAAAACGAATTCCTAGGTCCATTATAGAAAGAATTGCAAGGTATATAGAGAGAGAGAGCTAATGTTTTATATGTAGGTGTGGGGTTGGGGGAGATTAATATCTTCCTACCCTCTGGTCATCTGCTGACTAGGTCGGAGGTTTACAACTCTGAAAGGAGCGGACCACCTTTTGGTGCAAGTGGTAAGCAACCTTCACAATCAACGCAAACCTCACCTTACCACTTCCACCTGTATATCTTCAGACCAATTAATCTTTTTTTATTTTTTTTATTTTGGTTTTATTTGAAAGTAGCTCTATGACCTGTTGCCAAGGTAACAAAACCCACTTTGGACTCAGCTTTTATTTAACAGACTTTATATTTTTATTATTATTACTATTTTATTTAGGTAACAGTTTCTTTGGTGATTGGCATCACCTTTTTGCACTAGCAAGTTATGTTCTTAAATATTTCTTGGGAAGCTTCTCATTTCTCCTTACTGCACGAAAATGGTAAATTTGATTGAACAATCCTCACAACATTCATTTATCCACCAATTTCATGGTATTTAAAACTTCCCCACTATATGGGTCGTCACTTAAACCAACCATTTTTTGTCCGGGTCATTACTTGGCAAAGCATAACCTCCGTTCTTTAATTGTTCTCTTCTGGGTGTAAACCACCACACATAATTGTTCTTTAATTGCTCTCTTCTGGGTGTATGTCCCATAAACTAAATAAGACTTGTGATTTTGCAGTAGAAGAGTTCGGATTGGCAAATGTAAAGGAAGATAGATGAAGGATTGTCGTCAAATGGATAATTAGATGGAAGTGGATCATCTCAAGTTGATTCTCCCCTACCACGTTACCGTTCAAACTATATTCTATGTCAAAATCTGAGAGTTGGATTTGAATTTGCTATAACCTACTTATCATCCATTCAGATGAGCAGCACTGATGTCATTCCATGTATGCTGTGTGAAAAGAGTACACATTCTTTATATTTCAATGGTTCCTCCCTATCCCCTAATGTTTCCCCTCATTTCCCAATCTTCTTTTACTTTTCTTTTTTGCCCGGCAAACTACGGGACGAGGTACTCGCACACAGCACACCCGCTCAGGGAGTTGGGCACACTACCAACTAAGACACGGGGTAATATCCCATTTCCCAGTCTTCAACAAAAGGGAAATAAATCACCTGTATACAAATCAATTCCACAGCACTCACTACCTTCCCACCAGAGGTACAATTCCACCATCTTGTAGAATTTGCCAAGCCTCCAGATAAGATCATAATCAGACTATCATTTGCATGGGTATTAAGAGCATATATTTCCAGCCGATGAAATTCACCAAACATCTCATAAGAAGTTGCTGATAAAATAAAATACTTAACTGGAGTATTGCAAGCAGATTTACCTAAAATAAGAACGAATTTCCACACAGATGATTCCTTCTTCACAATCTTCAATAATATCCGATTTACAAAAGCAGGATCCGTTTTTGAGCTCCTGAAAGAGAGACAGCTGCAACAAACAGTAGTGTGACAATCCTGCTAAAATGTATCATCAATCATTTTTAACCAGCAGAGAAATTTCCATCTTACTGAATCTACATGGCTAATAAGGTCAAAAGGACAAGATTCATTTTCAACAAGAAACGAGAATTACATCCCATACACTTTGCTGTATACATCGCCTGAATTGGGCATCTGTAACATTAAATCTCCATACCCCGGAAAGAACTTGTTGAATCCTCCTAATCTCTCATTTCTCTGAAGCTCTGCCATGCCAACTTCATTTCTACGTTGGAGCTCTTCCAAAGTGGGCTGAAAGCTATTTGACATGTGTACATTTCCAAATTTCTGCTGTGACATTGGTGTGAAGGCTGATGGATTATAGGCCAGGTGTTGATCCGCAAACCTTGGAGAAATTCCATAAGCATCGCCCAAGGGAGAAAACCCATCCCCAAAGCGAGCAGAATGTCTCAGTTCCTGATGTGCAAATGGGGACTCTTGCATGAAAAACTGAGAAATTTTTGGGTCCTGATGTGCAGCAGCTGTAGATTGTTGCTGCTGCATCATAAGCCACAGTTTTGCCTGCTCTTCGTATGCACTAGTTTGTGGATTACAAGCTAGCCTCATATCAAAGCCTGGATTAACATTCAAACCATTTGTAGGCTTGCCTCTACCAACAAGTAATATGGCAGGATCAGTAAAGTCAAAATCACCAACGTGGCTGATATTCCCTGTTGATAGTGCGCAATGCTGATTGTTTGGCAGGGAGGGAGTTTTAGCAAAGTGATTCCCTGGATACAAAGAAGGCAGATAACAAAGCTTAGTAATTCCTAACTCATCATGTGATTGTTGGGGGGAGAGAGAGAGGGGCAAACCAGAGGTAGCACTGAGAACATGGTCAGCTCTGTCACTTGAAGAAAACCCAGGTGGTGGTTGTCTCGATGGCATTGAAAATCCTGGGGGAGTCAAACTTTGAGCCCTGGACACTGTTAAAAAGAATTGTTAGATGAAAAACCGACACGTTGAAATATGTAAAACAAAATCATGTTACAAAGACCTTTGACATTAAGCAGATTTGCAATCCAAATGGGCACCAAATAATTGAATGCTCAGGACAGAGGACACAGCCAGAAAACTATCATTGTGACATGATGGTATAAGCCATTTAGTTGGAGATATCTTTATTATCATTCATTTCTTTCTTTTCTTTCTTTTTCGGGGGGGCAAGTATTTAGTTGGAAATATCACATATTAAAATATTGCAAAAACTGCAAAGATAAATCCAACTACAAAACATAAATTCAAAATTAGTGCAGCCGGTACTGGCAACAAAAATCATCTTACTCAGAGCAAATTGATGGTCGAATCTTCAGACAGTACAATACAATAAACACATTGAGAACTTCTGAAAAGATGCCAACTCTTATGTTCTATTAGATAATGAAAATCCGCTCCCTATTCAGCATGTTCTCTGCATTCAACTTCTGAGATGCAATGTAAGTTGATTCTAGAATCTCAAAGTTTTTGAAGGGGGGAAATTATAAAAAATAACAATTAAACTTGACAAGCTGTTAAACAAGACATTAAA
The DNA here is from genome assembly GCA_025631255.1 of Cornus kousa. Taxonomy (NCBI): domain Eukaryota; kingdom Viridiplantae; phylum Streptophyta; class Magnoliopsida; order Cornales; family Cornaceae; genus Cornus; species Cornus kousa. Next base: position 1,559,922 of record JAOTQH010000014.1, on the reverse strand, counting down.
ACCCTCCCCGCTTCCACCCCCAAATATTAGGGGAAATACGTGTTCCAAAGCTATCATTGGCATGCCCAATAAAGTGTTCTAGCCTTCTACCACAGCAAACTTTGCAATAGTCTAGCTAGAATTCAGAGTCTTACAAGCACTCTGTAGCAGAATGCCAACATGGCAGCCATAATTATCAAATTCTACACTTGTAAGGCTGTATCTAATGATTAGATTGCAGAATTCTCTTATAAACTACAAAAAAATAAAAGAATGGAAAATTAAAAAAATTTACCATCATATGTCTATATGTATGTATGTATATATAATAATTGTCCCATAAAGAAGAGCTCAAAATTTTATAAAATTTTCAGTGATAACTTATTCATCCCTCGGCAGCTATAGAAGAAGCCACACCTGTAGTATCAAGAATTTTTAACCTTGAACACATACTAATATTCATTGATAAACTTATTTATCCCTCAGCAGCTGTATAAGAGGGGAGGGAGATTTTTTAACCTAAAACACAAGCTCCCAGACAGCGGCTTGTGCACACAGACGTAATTATAAGAGGCAAAATCATGTATTAAAAATGAAAAGCATCAGTAATAGGCTAATAGCACCTGTATTTCCCTGCATATATTGGAGGGAAGACCAACCTACAATATTTCAAACACATTCAGCAGAACAAACAATAAAATCACCATTCTTCAATACAGTAGTAGTTGGAGAAGACCGATGTAGAAAACATTAATATCGGAATCCCCATTAACCAGAAACACGCGTGGAAAAACATGCATCAACTACATACAATATCATCATAAACTACAAGAACCCCAGAATAGAAAACCAGCATCTGCATCTTATAACCCCCTTAAAGACTAGGCATTCCCCACAAACTAGACTCGACTTGGCACTTCCTTGCAGTACCATTGCAGTAAATCAGATGCCAAGAACATTTAAAAAAAAAAAAAAATGACATAAAATGGAAATATCTTACCGAAGATAAAAGTCACACAACTGAAGGATGACATTAAACCATGACTGACATGGAGTGAAATATCATGAGGGAAATCACATACTACTAAGATAACCACCAACTAACATCTTATTCCTAGGATTTGCAGCAATCAATTGGGGCAAAAAATATATATATATACAGCATATAGTTTGTGTTGAAGAAAGAAAAGCAAACTGATACAGAGCTAAATGTAAGCCAACAGTAGAAAAACTAGAAAGATGCTAAAGATATGTAGAAGAATATGAGAAACATCAGAAGTTATATAGAAGAATGCTATAACCAAATGACATTACCATGATGCTGAGGCTTACAGAAGTAGCTTTCCTTGTTTTGCACAGAACCTTGAAGAGCGGAATAATTTTTTGACACATGGCCAATGCTACTGAGAGATGATGACTCCAAATCAGTTACTTGGTTCACAAAATCCTTTTGTTTTGCAAATGAGAACCCAGACTGGTCGCTATTATTTAAATTCCAGGAAGAACCATGATGCCTGTCAGTGTCCTCAAATAATTCAGCTAAACTGTGAGGCAAGGTCAAGGAATCATCACACGCATCAAAATCCATGGACAAAATATTTGAAATTATGCTGCTCTCCACTGCATTTAAAGCCAAATTATCATCGTTGGCCGAGTTATCATTATCAAGTCTTCTTAACTGCTCGATGATTTCTTCATTGGAGAACGAATTCGAACATCTAAAAATCCTATCTGATTCAGCAGAATTTTGGAATTTCCTCTCATCATATCCATCGATTGGTATTGAATTTAGAGATGTAACTTGTATAGAAGCTTCATCCACATGATTATGTACAGTGCAACCATCTACATCGAAATCACCTAAACTACAGGTCTCTTTATGCTGCCAAGCATGATTAATAGAATGATCTTTAACTGGATAAGATGAAGGAAATAGACAACCAGTTTGGCTTGAGCTATCAGAATCCTTCGATCTTTGATCATCAGAAGATCCTAATTCTTCTCTTACATCACTACGCGAACAATGCGATATTGGTCTTCCGGAATCAAACATAAAAAATGATTGTTCGTTTGAAAAGCATGCATCACTGGGTCTTAAATCAGCTCTCCCTGATGCTGACAAATTTAAAGGTTCTCTAAATGGTTCCATTGAATATCCTTGAGCCTCTTTCTTCCCCGGCAGTCCAGTGGGAAGATGAGTAGAAGAAACTTTGCATGGCATAGCATCAATTTTACTGGGCATAGCATCAATTTTACTGGGCATAGCATCAGAGTGTTCAGCCATGAGATTACTGTCGGTATGAATGGTTACTGAAGACAACTCGGAGCATAAGTTCACAATCTTTGTATCTTCAGCACCATCCCCATCTTTTTCTGGAACAGAAATACAAGGCCTTCCAACTATATCTACAAAACTAGTCATTTTGTTAGGTGGTTTACCGTTTCCATCTTTATCTTTATATGATGAAAGCGAACAGGCCAAGTGACCATTCGAAGTTACTGTAGTAAGGGCTGCATCCTGGACAATCAAAACTATACATCAAATAAGGTGGTTGGAAAATCCACGCCAAATATCATGAACACAATTGATAAGTTTTGATAAGCAATGCATCAATTTTTTTTACATAGTTCCTTTATATTCTAAAAACAATACTACTGTTTTAAACACCCAATAAAATAGTGATTCATATTTTAAATGGCCAGAAAATATTTTTAAGCAATAAAGCAAATGTCGAAACCAAAACTCGTACTTTTGAGCCACTTTTGACAACTTCTTTTCCAGTAGAAACACAATTGATACTGAAAGGCTCATCTACTGGTGGAGGCAACACATTTCCTGAACGCCGTTGCATATATTGTGTAGCACCAACAATTTGTTGAACTCTATTCCTTTAAAACCACAATTTAAGTTCAAGTTAATCACACGATGAGCTAGCACCAAAGAACATTCTTGCAAAACATGCAACTGAAGCAAGAAATGAATGCACTAAAGCAAAAACGAATTTGAAGCTGGAAGTGGAAAAATAAATTCCCAAGAGTAGCTGAACCACTGAAAGGAAATTTATAGAAACATAAAATATGAAAAGAACTTAGCCTCAGATAAAAAAAAGTTCAATATGACTAATGCCTTAATAAGCTTTTCAACACTCAATTCTGTCGCAAACGTTATACAAGGAACTCTCATAATTTATGTCAACTTGATGAAAGAAAACTCAAAACCATTAATATCAAAGAAAACTAGCAAAAGAGAATATACAAGAAACCTACGCGCCCACAAACTACTAAAAGTATCCCAAAATTAACTGTTTAAACATTCATTTGCAGGAGAAAAAATACTAGGTGGAAAAGCACGCTGAAGGAAATGCCGTTGACTTCTCGCCAAGAGTCTTAACAATTCATTTTGAGGATTTTTTTTTATATATACAAGTAATTCATTTTTGAGGAATTATCAACTGCCATGTCTTCAGGGTTACCGGGTTGTACCTTGAATTATTATTCATAACCGGTGAGTCCTTTACAAAATGTCATCTTTCTGATTGACACAGCTGTTCCTTGTCCATTTTCAGAACCAGATTGAATAGGACATTCAGGGATATGATTTCTATAATTTAGTGGGTGGCGGGTCAATGAAAACCTTCAACAAGACTGTTGTCAAGAGAACCAGAAGTACCCGGTGTGGAGTCCCTTTGTAAATGTATTACTTATTCATCATCATCCTTGCCTTTTTCCCAAATAGTAAATGTATTACTTAGTTGAGAATTATTATAGATATTTGAAAGGTCGATTTAACGCATATACCCAAAAGTTCACACATGAAGTGATGAAGGTTGCAGACAAGTGCTTCGGTGCAGGGAATGCATATGTGTCAGCATATATCAATTCATAGATTTCTAAGAAATAAGGTTCGCTGGAGAAGGAACTGAGATAAACTAAATCTACAAGTCCACATCATTCTACCGCTAGAGAGCTAAATGCATCATGAATCCAAACTAAAATTTTGGTGACATACTGATATGTATCCATTAACTCAACTCGTTATCTCATATGGCATAAGCACTTCCACTACATTTCAACCTATGTTAATCCTGACACTGTCTCCATGCAATGAAAAGAATGTAAATACAAGAATGAAGAAGGAATGAAATGTGTGCATGTGATACCTTGTATGCACTGCAGCTACGTCATCTTTACTGAAGCTATCTTCTTCAGCACCAATGTTATGCAAATATAAACAAGTAGGATTTGTACAAGGCTGGAATAACGAAGACAACATTCCCATTAGAATTCACTTTTCTGCTTTAGGGTCATCAAAAATCCTCAACACGCAGAAATTCTGACATAATCAATAAACGCAGGGTAACTTATATTCATACCATGTTTCTCAACCATGCATGGCAATACTTTGCAGTCCCAAATGATGCTCTGCAAAAGAAAATTGCAAATGGTCACCAAGATAACTGATGGATCGCACGTTCAAGTAATTAAAGGTAGGGAAAGAGAATACGTCCTTACCTTAAATACCTACCTTCCAGGACAAAACCATGCACTGACTGAATACATCGAATGGCCTCCTCCTCTTTTGAGTAAGTAATATATCTGAGGAAACAAAGGGATCACAAAAATTGTTAACAAACAAAAATATTATACAACCAAAGGACAACCTAATAAGGATTATATGTACATAAGAACAGTCACATGACTGTTACAACTACAGTCTGAACTGTAGACTCCTATAAATCTCCATTCTCTGCAAGGTGTTTTGGTCCAACACCAAAAGGTCCCGAGTAAACCCTACATGATATCCAGCAGTAATAAAAGGATATCTGGCAGTTTCTAGCGAAACATAGTTTTTGCCTTCTTTTTCAAGGCAATATTTATCAGTCAATCAGCAGGGTACATTACAAATTATGTTGTGATGTACTAATTATGACATAAGTACATAACACACTTTAACATGACAATAATTCGAGGCTGTAAATAGTAATAATGGAATTCCATCTAATACAAACCATCACTATAAAGATCAATTCAAAAAATAACTAAAAACATCATCCACATATTTAGTACTTGATTGCTACCGATCAAATATTTTAAGAAGTGGATGGAGTCACTAACATCACCCATCAGAAAGAGATTGGAAATTCCTTTTTCCTTCTTTGGTTAAAAGCCAGGCCCCCAAGACCCAACCCATAAACCTCGTCAACCTTGATGAGAGACACTGAGGCAGGTTAATAAGCACCTTCCATCCGGATTGGGCATTACCCTTCCTCTATTTTTTTCTGCAACCCCCCTAAATACCATATTTTTGTAGACTTGTAACAGCAACAATTGGTTAAACTGTGTGGGCCACACCAGCAGCTCAAAATCCAGCCACTTTAAACAGGTTACCTATAGAATTTGCCAGCCTGATGTGGCACTTTCCATCCAGATTGAACCCCACTACCTTTTCAGTGCAGATAGGCATCTGTGTGACTATGTCCAAGTCTTACAACATCCTATCATACAAAAATAAATAAATAAAATAAAAACTGTCGAAGCCACAAAGGACAGCTATTTTTTTTTTTTTTTTTTTTGCTTAAGTACAAAGGACAGCTAAAAATCCAACTGCTTTAAACAGGTTGCACTGGTTTGATCTAAATGGCTTAATTAAAGAACCAAATAGTCAAGGAACCAAGTGAATAGTCGGCAAGTCAGGTCCAATAATATAATATCAGAAGCAAACAATATTGTACTGAAAGAAAATATAAACAAGATGAACTGTTAAGAACCATGAAAAATAAAGAAATGGCCATCGTTACAACAATTATGGAAAATAAGTTTTCTTATATTTTAAAGTATTTTATTCCAGTACAACCTAGTAGTTTCTCCTGTTAAAACAGCCAAAGATGTAAAGAATCAAAAACGAACATCTAAGGAGGAGTTCATCAACCATTTGGCAACACTGATAAATTGTAACATGCATTATCTATACCATTTGTGTAAACAAATGCTTAGTTGATTTGTGATTAATGTCTCTAATTTAAAAAAATATAGTGGTAGTAGATGTGCATTCTTAAGGATGATTATTTCTCATATTTACTATCATGAAAGAACATTAAGTGTCAGGGATGGAAGAAAGTTTTACATACAAATGAATTATGAAAAAAAAAGTTTTACATGCAAATGGAGGGAAACGTCAAGCACTTCTTAAAAGCAAGAAGCAGGGCAGTAGCACGCGTTCAAGGCCAGGTGCCAAAAATGGGGAAGAATTTAACCTCAAAGGTTGGAAGGGTAAGAGTTGCAGCATAAAGAACTAGGACTTCAGAGTACAACATTAGATTAACTGTAATATCACATATAAACAGCCACTACTCAAGTTAAAAGCAAATAAACTTACGCACTACAAGTGTCGTTAATAAATTGCTGAATAGCCCCACTTGCTGTTCGAGATAGGGAAACTTTGGACACCCTTCCGTACTGACCAAAATATTCCTTTCGCTGCAAGAGCTGCTCAAAACCATAAAAACATGGTCAGAGACCGAGGGAAATAACTCAATACAAAGTTGAAGTTTTTTTTTCCTTTTTTGTCAGAATAACAGAGGTAGAGGAGCTCCGCACATCTTCATCAGCTAGACTAAGAGGAAGCCCAATGACATATGTCATTTTCCGCTGAATTACTCTAACATTGGTAAGGTCCGTTCGCCCTTCATTTGTTTTTGGCTTTGCCTTCTGTGGTTTATGTTTTCGATTCGTATTGACGGTCACCAACCTAGCCAAAAGAAGCATTCAAAGTAAAACTTTATGTCTATATGATCCAGGCAGACAAATAACTTTGTCACAAAAGAATAGCAACCTTCCGCAATTTGCTTCCATCCCTACAATTTTTTCCTTGTCATAGGGTGTCCGACATGCGGGACATCGTGCCTCTGTCTTGTCTTTCTCTGCCATGTCCATTATGTGATGCCAACACCAAACACACACCTATCATTATATGGGGAACAGTATAGATAAATTAATCATTGCCACCATACAACAATTTATATCTTTCAATGCTGCACAAAACGATTTTGTCATTAAAGATAAATATGTATTGAAAATTTTAAATGGTTAATCTATCAAGACCAGATCAATGTTCACTGAAGAAGACTCTTTGCTTTAGTTTCATGTAACCACGCGGAACTTGAAGACATAACAGTAACACATTACATCAATATGAACTCCCGCTTCCTCCGTTCTTTTTAGTTGGTTAAAATGAAGTCATGAGTCAGAAATGTTGAGCAATTTACCTAGCCTAGCTCCTGAAATCATTGCTTTCATTCATCATAGTCAACTTGATACTACAAGAACTATCTGGATGGAAACAAGCCAAAGCAAATCTACATCACGTTTGATCCAGGCTGAATCAGAGCCCAAGTAAAATATGATATGGAGGCTATGGAGCTAACTAGAGTAGTATCATACTTCTAAGACAAAAGGAACAATAAAAACTTAGCAGCCCAACGTTTTACCATTGCACCAAGTAATGCCCTTTTAACAAGTATGGCATTCTTTGCTGCTATCCACTTCCTCCAAAGACTTTCCACATCCTCCTGATTAGTAGGCCAACAAAAGGGGGCTATTTCATAAATTTGACATTTTCAACCAAAACACAACTCCGAGTCTACAAGCTTTGGCCTATGGCTATCGACAATCTCCAGCTCTATAACATTTGACCCAAACAAATTGAAGACCCTTAAACTATGAACTGTGACCTAAATTATACTATAACACTCATGAAAGAAAACATAAATTTTGGGGGAAAAAAATTACAAAGATGTTAATATAAATATTTTATATTAATTAACTTATTACTTACTATTTAAAGAGAATTGCAGGGAAAGAATGAATTAAGCCAACATAATAAATAGAAAAAAAATAATAATAAATAAAAATCAATCATATAATAACTATTAATGTACTCAAAAAAAGATTTCACGCGGCAAAGTGAATCACTCATATGAGGAACTCCATGCTAATCAAATCAATTTTTTTACCTTTGGTATAGAATCTTATAATGAGAAGATAAGACACCAAATGATCGACCCACAGAAACAATCATCACTATATGTGCTTTGTTCAAATCCCACTCCTTGGACGCACGAGCAGCATCAATGTGAGATTATAAAAGTTGATGAAAATACAAACTGGTAGAACGATTATCGCCTAATTTTCCAAAGTTATTATTAATGAAAATACAAACTTCAAAATGATCTATGATTTTTAATATCAACAATGTGTTGCTACGTCCTACAGTATGATTACATAGCTATACCTTCACACGCACAACAAACCAAGTGAAACATCTTTTGTCAGAAGCTTACAGTTGTTAATTAGATATAAGAAAAACAAATGAAATGATCAGTTACAGAATGCTCTAAATGTATTAGGGTTTTAAAAATTAATACAAAGTAAACAACTTTTCTGGGTTCAAGCCACTCAGAAGTAGAACATGATTATAGCTTCCATATCTTTTTGAACCACATATAAAGTTGACAACTTTTCCTGGTTTCAGGCTACTCAAAAATGAAAAACGATTCCAGCTTCTAATTCAGAAACATTAAATGATGCAAGTTACGGGCATGATCCAAGTGGGACAAAGGTGCAACCCCTGAACATGATGTTCATTTAAGCACATAAAAGTTTATAGACAAAGTTTAAGAGAGAGAAGATATGCATCCGGCAACACCAAAGGAAAATTGCATTTTCATATGCCATGAATGGCCACTTCTAACAAACTTTCATTGCAATACCACAACTAAACAGAAAAAATTCACCGACTGTTGAAAAGTGGTGAGCAAAATTACTT
>JAOTQH010000014.1:1506311-1523982 GCA_025631255.1 Cornus kousa | reverse complement strand
GGTGGGCACAACACTCTCGTATGCATATACAATACAAACGACTCGGATGAATCAGTGTACGATGTGTCGAGCGTACCAATACCTTTCCATACAAATGAACACAATACTGAAGAAAGCTTACAAGCGGTAATTATTAGAGCCTGTCTCATTTAGGAGACGAGGATGAATAAGACAACGGGAGCTCATAAGCCCAGCAATTTCAGAATGAAGAGATGCCCAAGTAGTTTTCACATATTTTCTTCTTTGTCAAGGACAGATTTTCTCAATGCATTCTACAAGAAATTCCATGATAAAACAAGAAGCACTAATTTTGGTAAAGCAAGGGTCTATCAGTAGTGAATGCCTTTTTTACTATTTTGGCAAGATATAACAAGAATCATAAGACAAGTTCTCATCAGGTGGAGCAAGTGGGTGCGAAGAAAGTAGCAATTTAGTTCTCAGTGTCCCTTCTGTATAACAAGAATCATAAGATAAGTTCTCATCCTGGGTATTCTGGACTCGTGGGAATCGATCCTCGCCCTGGGATTCATCCTCTTGGATATGCCCGCGGGTGTGATCCCCTCTTCATTGTTGTGATGGGAACCTATATCCTCTTTAACTTTCATGGATGGATCCTTGCAAGTTCCAATCCAATGTTTTCTACTTTTAAAATCGTTTTCAAGCTCCATAGAACATTTTTCAATGTCCAAACTGTCAAAATCATCCATTAGGTTCAGTTAGTGCATATGTTCACCAAGGTTCAGGAGGGAAATCACTAACTATTTAACCAAGCTAAATCCTACGGCAGCCAAATCACACTCAATCCTGGTGAGTCATTGTTCTCTTATGACTCGTACTTAGCACGGTTTTGTCAACAGTTCTCTTATGAAATTTGCTCACACTCTTCCTAACAAACACCCATATTCAAGCCAGAAAAGAAAAGAAAAAAGAAGAAGAAGAAGAAGAAGAAATCCAAAACCATACAAATAACACAGAGAAAAGGAGCGTAAATAACAGCAGAATAGGATGAGTATGCAGTAATTGACCCTCAACGTGCTTTAATTTTAACTATAATAGGCTGATAGCATCAGCTTAGGAGCAAAACGCTGTTTTCAATCTATAGTATCAGCTTATGAGAAAAACACTATTTTCAATCCTAAATCAATCATGTAATGTAATTAGCTTTCATTCTATAGTACAAAGTAGCATCTGAAATGACTTCAAATGTGAAACACTGAAGGAAAAAATTAACTACTCATCCACCAGAAAGACCACCCCATTTTTCTTCTTGAAGTTATGTGTTGTGTGATCCACCACCTACACAAAGAAGCAGATCATATCACAAGCCTACAAGGTATAAGCTCCCCTTCCCAAATGGGGAGGTTGAGTGTTCGAGCCTCAGTGGAGGCATAATATATATATATATATATATATATATATAGTGTGTGTGTTTGCTTGAACTTTCAAAAAAAAGAAACATATTTGTTATGTATAAAAAATACTCTTTCGAGGTGCTTTTAGAAAACAGTTGATAGACAGATCACATATGTATGGTTTTAAGATGTAAATTCCACTGTAAGTCATGTTAGATTACCCAACATATTAGCCAATTATAATGCTTAGGACTGGTCTTGTCACTCTCGGGTGTTGCAAAGGGATGAACTGAGTCCAGATCCAAATTTTGCCAATACTTAAGGCCTCATTTACTTTGCATGTTCAAAGTAGTTTTGTCACTTCTGAAAACATTATTTAGTTTTCTTGTTCAAAGAGGAAGTAAATTATTTTCAAATCCGAATCAGAGAGCAACTAACAATTTGTAAATGGAAATACTTTGCATCTGACAACTCAACTATAGTAATTTATTATTCAGCCAGATGCTCATTGGTAGAACCGTCTGTTTCCTTCATGTTAATCCACAAATATTTTGAATCAAATATATCTCAAAAGTCTCCCAACAGCACAAATCAAGCAATTAAACTCAAATTCTCACTCTGAAGCATCAGAGTAAAGCTAGCTAGCTTGTACCTGTTCTTTTTCTCCTATAATGTTCTTTCATTTTCCCATAGCAATTGAAATTCATTTTTCGAGAAGCTTGTTACAGCACCAATTCAGAAGAGGAAGGGGACTCCTTCAAAATGGTTTGGTCTTAGTAAATGACTCGATGCACATGAAATGACAAATCATTTGATTGCGCTAAAGGTGGTACAAGGAAAACATAAAGGCCAAAAGGAAATGTGTGGCAGTGAGACAATACCATGAACTATAATCTAACAGGACGTGGCCCTATAACCAAAATGGATTTCATGTTCACTGTACCCCACTCCAAGAGGTTGAAATTCAAGGCCTAGTTGACTTGAGTTATATTTCTTATCTATTCTCCTGTGATTTTGGTGATGCATGAGCGTGGTCACATGTGGCAATAGCTTCTGAAACAATCAATAAAACTGGCTTAACCAGATTTGTTGTAGAAGTCATATCAAGCAGATCTGGCTATTTGTTCAAATACGAATAGCTAACAAAATTACACTACATGACACGGGACCAACCCCATAAGTGGATAAACAACACTCTTAAGGTGCTCTGCTGAGTAGCTACTGGTGTTTCATCCTTTCTAGATTGTCTTTTGGTTCTTCTTAGTTAGAAATTATAGCAACTGACTCCCAAAATTTTTCCACTCCACTAACCACACCTATTATTAGTAGTTTAAGCCATAATTTTCTCAGGACAATGATCTGTGAGAGAGCCAGGATTTTCTCAATGAGCAGAAACAGGTCATAAGAATTTGACAACAGCAATTGGGAAATCAGGTTCAAAACGAAACTCTCATTCCCACTAAAATCTGCAGAGGAAACAATGCTTAGTGATTATTCTATCTTCAAGGAAGGGAAAAGGGACGGAGAACAGCTAAGAACTCCAGGTCAACCTTCTCTACCGGGAAATTTGCAATGAAGAATCAATCCAGCAAGAAAGATTAATCCATCGAATTTTTAAAGAGGGAGGCGTATGTAAAATTTATTCACGTTTTAATGAAGATTAGATTTATGTATACTAAAAGGAGCTAAAACAGAATACAAATATACACCTACACTTACTTTGTCCACACAATTTCATTTAATATTCCCATCCTACATTGAATGTTTCTAATGAAACAAGAATTTTTACTTGATCAATATGTAGCAAAAATTTTGAGTCCAATATTGTCTCATTCACGGATTATACTAATTTGTCACACGTATACCACTGTTACCATGGTTTAACTAATGTATAAATTCCCTCTAGGTGATTATGGCCTAGATACTTATCCAATGCGTGAATAGAATAATCCAAGGCAGAGATATGTAATGAGCTGAATAAAATTATAGCATGCTGGCTGTAATTATATAATTTTACATGTTTACAAGTGTGTACATGCCAGTAAGAATTGCAAGATACGGTCAATAATCAATCAACCTACAGGAAACTGTAGCCACATGAAGCCTTTAACCACAAAGAGCTCCAGTGAAGTCAATAAAGACTCATCCAAACACTCGGGATTAGAAACATGAATCTTGTTTTGTCATTCATTCAATATAAAAGTGGATGAATATTTTTCATATATAATTAATATAAAAGTAATTCTTATTAAGTTCAGACATTCAAATGAGAAAATCTTATTTCAAGTCAGTATCACACAGCTCAACAAAAAAAATGCAGTAGCAGCTAACTTTTCTCCTTGAATGAAACCCATTTATAATGTATTAATACTCAAAATACTGCCTAATTGGAAAGTTGTGGCACTCACAACCACCTCATGTAGCTCAAATCTAAAGCACAGTGATTTTTAATATATATATATATATATATACACACACACACACCCCTAAAGATCCAAATAAATTGACAAATATGCACCTAATTGGGTGGGGTAACAAGATTTAACATCACAAATTCAGCTTCCTCAAGGTCATAACTGATGAAGGTCCTCCTTTTATCATCACCTGGTGCAATGATAAAAGCGTGTATTGGCAACTGTTAACATGTGGATTCTAGTTTAAGGGTTGCCACTTTGTAAGTAATACCAAAGATCCAATTTACCCCTCCCATTTTGCATTGGCAGACAAGCACCGTAAAACCTTTCTTTTTTCTGTTATCATGACTGTATATGAAGGACATAAACCATCCTTTCAATTGAATTTCATCTAAATCCTCCAGAAAGGTAGTGTGGATTAGTTATTCAAATATGGGACACCATGAACTAAATTGTCAGGAGTGAGTGATTTTAGGATTAATGCAAATACACAAAGGCATATAACATCTAAAATTAGTGGAGAGTGAGAAGTGCTCACATTGGTATTGCTCAATTCCAGATTGTAGAAGTCCATCTCATCCACCTTAAACAAAGGCCCAGCATGCCATGTACCTCGATTCAGCTTCAAAAACTTGGGACCCACAATTTTGAAAACACGCACATCACCTACAGCAGGCGGCACATAAAAATGACCACAGTTTGACTGAACAACATCCACATCCTTGTTGCCCTTAATTTCATTCGGGTCTAGTATGGATTGCTTTGCAACTCCAAGATACCAAACATGGCCACCAATTGAACCCAAACACTGGGTCACACTGGCATGATGTGTTATTGTAGAGAACTTGAGCGGCCGGTTTTCAAGATGCATAATGTAGAACCTAAAAAATTTGCAAAGAAAAATGATTTGATTGCATTAGCTATAAGTAACAGCATGATGGACACGAATCCATGGTAAGGATCAATAGAGCACAGGCCTAGGGTTGTGACTTGTGTGCATATGATCATGGTTATTTATTATTTCATTTTACCGGTGCTCTTGTCAATACAATGCTAACAAAGAGAACCTGCCTTCAAATGTCTTGAGCAATCAATCACCACTGGAAAACATCCAGTATATATTTTTCATTCTACTTTTTTTTACACATATATGATAAAACATCATTAATATGTGCAAATTTGGCTGAATTCGGAACTGAATGCGGTGTTTGATGAAATGGAGGACAAAATTCAGCTGGAAGGCCACAAAATTTGAAGAAAAACTCGAAAAAAATCAAGAAAAAATTCAAAAATTTTGAACTAATAAATTCAACAAGAAATTTCAATAATTATGATAACTTTAGTAATACCGAACTGTTAACTAGCAAAAGATCTATGGTCCAATAAGTAAATTCAGCAATCTAACCAATATAACTATTTGTATTGGAAAACTTAATACTGACTCAAATCTGATCAAAATAAGCATGTGCAAGTTTGTGGAAGACGTATGTGTGTATACGAAACAAAAAGCCCTAGGAGAGAGAGGACCTTGGGATTCCTTTACTGAGGTCTAATTGGGCATCTCGAGGTCCGAACTCGTCGCCGTCCGGCGATGCCTCAATCACTTGACCGAACTCCTTGAAAGTCTCCGGAGTTGCTTCGATGGGTTTGAGCTCCACCACCGCAAGCGGTGGAGTAACTGGCGTTGTACCGCCGGAGAATTCCATCTCTTGAGAGCGAAAATGACCAATTTACTATTTAATGGACATATATATATATATATATATAACGAACATATTCCCGCGAATTTCAGGTTGGAGATGGAGAATTGTTAGCCGTTCGTTGACCAGTGATGGATAAAAAAGTCACGGTTGTGATCCCATCAGAGCCGGACATTATCATAAGAACCCAGTGTCCCAGAAAAACGACGGCGTCTCGAGAATTTTTATTATACCAAAAGAAAAAAAGAAAAGAAAAGAAAAGAAAAGGAAAAAATTCTCATTTCTCTCTCTAGTTTCTCTCAGTAGCTTCTCTTCTCCTCTCTTCAAGCGCCACTCTCCCCAACTACACTCCATGTCAAAACCCTAGAACCAGAGAATGAATCCCACAACACCACTTGGCCCAAAATCTCCATTAACGAACCCTCAAATCGTTCAAAACATCACTACTATTCTCACCTCCAACAAAGCCTCACTCCATGCTCTCACCCGATTCATCCCCCACCTCACCCCACCCATCATCCTCTCCATAATCTCCTCCCGAACACTATTTTCTCGCCCCAACACTCTCCTCTCTTTCTTCAATTGGTCCCAGAACCACGTACCCACTTTCTCTCTCCAGAATCCCACTCAAACCCTCCCTTCTCTGCTCACTCTGCTCGCTTCCCTCCTCAGCCATAATAAATTCACCGACGCCAAGTCGCTTCTTCTCAAATTCATCGCCACCGATCGCCACCACGACCTCCACCGATCCCTCCTCCACCCCTCGACGTCGGTCCCTAGGCAATCGAGAGCCCTGCTCGACACTGCCATTGGTGCATATGTTCAATTGGGTCGGCCACACCTTGCGCTGCAGGTTTTCAAGAAAATGAAGCGGCTCCGGCTTCGCCCAAATACTCAGACGTGCAATGTGCTCCTCAATTCGTTGGTAAAGTACCCATCTTCGCATTCGGTTTCATTTTCTAGGGAAATATTTTGTGATGTAATTCAACTTGGGGTTGCCCCAAATGCGAACACATTTAACATATTGATTAAAGGGTATTGTTTAGAAAATAAGTTTGGAGATGCTATGGAATTGTTGAACCGAATGAATGAATATGGTTGTTTGCCTGATAATGTTACTTATAATACGTTATTGGATTTCTTTTGTAAGAAAGGTAGGTTAAATGATGTTCGTGATTTGTTGATGCACATGAAGAATACTGGGTTGTTGCCGAACAAGAACACTTATAATATTTTGGTCTATGGGTATTGTAAAATGGGGTGGTTGAAGGAAGCTGCTAATGTTATTGACTTGATGATGCAGAATAATTTTGTGCCGGATATGTGGACTTACAATACTTTGATTAATGGGATGTGTAGTGAGGGAAAGATTGAAGAGGCCTTTAAACTTAAAAATGAGATGGAAAATTTGAAATTGTTCGCCGATGTGGTTACTTATAATACATTGATCAATGGGTCCCTTGAGTGGAAAAATGATTCCGAGGGGTTCAAGTTGCTTGACGAAATGAATGAGAAAGGAGTGAAACAGAATGAGGTCACTCACAATATAATGATTAAGTGGTATTGTAAGGAAGGAAAGATGGATGAAGCTGGTGATGCTTTTCGAAAGATGGAAGAAAGTGGGTTTTCCCCAGATTGTGTTACTTACAATACTTTGATAAATGGGTACTGCAAAGCAGGTAAAGTGGGGGAAGCCTTTAATATGATGAATAAAATGGGTGGTAAAGGTTTGAAGATGGATACTGTAACCCTCAATACTTTTCTCCACACTCTTTGCGGGGAGAGAAAGCTTAATGAAGCCTACGAGTTACTTGCCCGTACAAATAAGCGAGGGTATATTGTTGATGAAGTAACCTATGGAACATTGATAGTGGGGTTTTTCAAGGATGAAAATGGAGACAAAGCTATGAAGCTTTGGGATGAGATGAAGGAAAGGGAGATCATTCCGAGCATTGTCACATATAACTCCGTTATTGGAGGGCTTTGCAAGTTGGGAAAAACTGAGCAAGCAGTAACTAAGTTGAATGAACTTATGGAAAATGGGTTGGTGCCTGATGAAACCACTTACAACACAATTATTCACGGGTACTGCTGGGAGGGAAATGTTGAGAAAGCATTTCAGTTTCACAATAAAATGGTCGAGAATTCATTTAAGCCTGATATCTACACATGTAATATTCTTCTTCGTGGCCTTTGTAGAGAGGGGATGCTTGAAAAAGGTATTAAGCTCTTCAACACCTGGATTTCAAAAGGTAAAACCATTGATGCTGTAACCTACAACACATTGATAACAGCCTTATGCAAGGAAGGGAGACTTGAGGATGCTTTGGGTCTTGTTGTAGAAATGCAAGTAAAGAAACTAGGGCCTGATCATTATACATATAATGCTATTCTCCAAGCGCTTACCAATGCTGGGAGGATCAAGGAAGCAGAGGAGTTAATGTCAAAAGTGGGTGAGATGGGAAAATTATCTGAGCAGCCTTTACAAATGGATGAGGAGCAAGATGTGGTTACTGGGGAAACTCCGGATGAATCAGATTCAAGTTATGTAGCTTTTGCAGATCAAATAAAAGAGTTTTGTACCAAAGGGAGATACAAGGATGCTATGCAAATGTTTAACGAACTGATCCAGAAGGGTATTCCCATAAGTAAATCCACTTATATCACTTTGATGAATGGACTCATCCAGAGGAGAAAAGGTACATTCAAGGGAGCCTAATTTCGGTACCTCCTTCTTTGGCTAATTTCCTTGTCAAATGGAATTGGGCCGGTGTCATTACATGTGTCGTGTTTGGCAGTAATTCAGCCAAGCAAGGAATCCAGGTATGGATTTTTCTATCTACTTAGGGAGGTTCTCTTGTATACATACATGCATACATAAATGCATGCATACATACATACGAACATGTGTGTGTGTGTATATATATATATATATTAGTTACCATTTAAAGAACATAAAAACCTTCTCGACAGTGTCTTCAATCTTAACCTCCATGTACTTAATGCCCAATAACTGAGATCCCCATATATATAGGGGCCTAGGGCAGATTCATTATTGTACTTAATAGCTGGGAGGCGTTTCTTTGCATATGGGCCTGGAATAGGAAGGCGATTGAATTGTTAGAGAAGCTAGTTTCTTTAAGACAATGAGACTTTGATATTTTTCTTATGTTATTAGCTTCTAACATAGGACAAATTAACCTAATGTATAAGTGGAGGCAACTTCTGTAGCACTATAATAGGCAAAAGTTTGGCCCATTAACCTAATGTTTCTTGTACCAAATTGAAAGTGCATCTGGAGTACATAAAAATAATCAAATCTGTGCATGATGAACTGTCTTATTTCGTCGATAGTTAATAATAGAAGTTAATTTGACATCTGCTAAAAGTGACAGATCACTGGAAAAGGGGACCTAGCTCAAGATGAAGCAGCTGGATGACTTTGTCTTGTTTACTTCACCCTTTACCTGATTTGAAGATGAGATTGGAAAAAAGCGGAGTTCCCATTTTTTTGACTACCTTGATGAGCTGCAAAACATTGATTACTGGCTATCTGAGAAATGGGTTTATTTCCAAAGTTGAAATTTCATGCTTAGACATTCGGCCAGAGATACTTTTATCCAATGATCAGAGTGGCATCTCTGGCAGAGTTTTAACGTGAAAAGTGAGAAGCAACTTTCATACAAGGATATGGGTAGCTATCTTTGGCGCAACTTTAAGAAGAAAAATGAGTGTCTTTCAAAACTGATGTTAAAAACACCTGGAAGATATTTTTAAGAATAGAATGGTGAAGTAGCTGCAGAATGGGTACAAGGGGAAGTTGATCTTGAAGAAACAGAATATGATCAAGATGAACAAGAAGATTGGGAATGACAACAATGGCAATGATGGCTGATGATGGGCTCAGCACTCAGTATTGGTCCATGATATTGTCTAGAGTTCTCTATCTACGCATTATATAGTGTTGATAATTGGTACCTTTGTAATTTTGCATTCATGTGTTGTAATATTATGATTAATTTAATCAAATCATAGATTTAATTTTGCTACAATATAATCCTAATTCGGATCCTAGTTCAGAAATTAACCATTTTTATCTTTATTTTTATATTGTTTCTTTATCATATATGTGTTCTTGACATTACTCATAAGTTGGTAGTCACACATCGTCCAGTTTTCTTATCTTTATGTTTAAAGAGTCTCCTTTACTTGTGCAGAGGCTGAAGTTTGTGCAACTCTACAATATGTGGGTGCATGTTAATATTTCTTGAATATGTTGTGTTGATAGTCCTTGGGTGGTGTTACTCCACTAAGTTCCATTTCAAGATTACTCTAAATTTGCAGTTTATCTAGAAAAATCCTGCACCATTCCAAATTCTACACTTTAATTCTTATTTGATTATGATTGTTTTTATATCTTTGGCTCTTTTAAAACAATATCAGAATTCCTACATAAATATTTTGGGATAGTGTTATTTTCTAGCAATAAATGCAACAATTTATTATCTGTTATTCCTTTTTACTGTTATTCTGATCTCAACTTAGTAAAACCATTCTAACATAACCTTAAATTTGGATTTGGTGACAGACACAAACCCTGTCTCACCAAGTTTTTCTTATCATAACCTAAATTCATGGGGGTGCTTGTGCAACTGTACATCTCTCACTTAATCCTGAATAAGTAGCTTCCTCTTTGATATTTCATGGCAGTCTTTCACATCTTTGCACATCTGGAGAGAACAAATTATTTTAAATATTGTTTGATTTTAAACAACTGGAGAGTGAACAAATTATTTTAAATATTGTTTGATTGCTCTAATAAATCTACTTCTTTGCCCTTTACATACTTTTGTAAGTGCAGCCAATTTATTGAATTTAATTTTTTAACTCTTCCAGGCATGGACTTCTCTTATTGTTCTGGTCACTAAATTTCTTTGCTCTTCTATGCAATCACATTTTTTTTTTTTTTTTTTTTTCTGGTCATCATGCAGGTCTAAGTATCACATTCAGAAACAATGAACTTTCTCGAGGTCATTTATTTACATACCTTGTTTTTCAACAGGTAATTACACCTATTTATTGTTTGGCAGCCACTATTTTTTTATAAATTTTAGCTGGCTAACCATCTAGCAAAACAATGTGTTGGACAGTGGTTTTACGGCAGAAAAGCTTATCATCATCCAAAAGTTGAGGACTTTTTGTTGGAGAAAGTAAGAGAAAACTATTCATTTTTCATACTAATTTATTTGCTTAAAAAGATTGCTGTATTTATTAATTTGGTATGCTGTTACCAGACAATGTCATTCCAGGAGGAGCTGATTAATTTGCAGGACTAACTTCAGATATTGATGCTGTGAAGCCAACTGTTTGAACAGCGTTTACTTGATCTAGTAGTGATGATTTTGTTTACTTAATGTGGTGGAAGGTTCTTCCAGGTAGGAGTTCCAAACTTTCTTGGTTTGTTCTTTTCAGCGGAGTCTCCATTCTTGATAAATGATTACAATGTTACAATACAAATATTTCTACTCCTATATTCCCACTTTGATAATTTTAAGCAACGCGTTCAGCAAACTGTGAAATATTTACTCTCGATCAAGTTGAAAGCAACAATGTTTCTATTACAAGTACCCTGCTTTGCTGTTGTTAATGATTATAAACAGCTAGAAGAAGCATTATAGCTTTCCCTGTATATTATCAATATTTTGTTTCATCTTATTGTTAGTATAAAAGAGGCTAATGTTTGAGTGAAACACCTCAGTTTTTAGTGTGCAATTTGAAGCAACTACTGGACTAGTTGGCAAACTTTTTCATAAAGATGCAACGCTTACTATCCTTTTTTTTTTTAATGTGAAATTTAAACATTGAAATTAAACTAGTGTATAAAAATTCAACTCCGTGCTGGTCATTGTGCTGTTAAAGGGACTCCTAAAGTAGCAAATTTCATGTATATATTTATCAAAAAAGTTACAAAAAAAAAGAAAAGAAAAGAAAGAGAAGAGGTTGATTCTACTTGCTATAAGGCGAAGTATTCATTTGAGTATTTTCAAGTCACATTTCATGCCAATATTATCTCTTGATGATTAATTAAGTGGGTAATTTACTTGGAAGTGACGATTGCAAGTACCATACTGTTTTGAACATTACTCAAAACACTCTATATTGTTTGGCAGAAATACTTTGGACTATACCTGGTGCTTTACATAAGTACTTTCCTTTGCATTCCGGATAAGCAAATTACAGGTTTGCTAGGCCACTATTTCAACTAGGGTCAGCAGAATGTAGCACTATTTCAACTAGGTGAAT
Source organism: Cornus kousa (assembly GCA_025631255.1). NCBI lineage: Eukaryota > Viridiplantae > Streptophyta > Magnoliopsida > Cornales > Cornaceae > Cornus > Cornus kousa. The sequence goes on along the minus strand of JAOTQH010000014.1, from coordinate 1,512,213 downwards.
CTACACGTAGTCAAGACCATTGACACCTGCCTTCTTGTATTAGTTGCTAAAGTCACCACTTTAGAATAAACTTTTTCTTTGAAGAATTTTTTATTAGGGCAAATATCTTTGTCTCCAATATGCTCTACCATTGTAACCTACCTTTTTTCCATGTTATCTTCCATCTCATCTTCCTCTTTCTTTGTTTTCTTGTGTATGAATGTGTGTTTGTATGTGACATCTCTCTTCACCTTTTATAAGATTGTTGCAACGTTTGAATGATTTGTTCATTGCAATTGGTAAACTTTATAATGCACTTGTATTATTGATTGTGTTTTATATTGATCAAGAGTCAAGACTGCGGCTATTTCAGTGTCCTTTTTTGGGTTTTTGATTCCCACAAACATAGAAATCTCTAGTATGAAAACTATGTAGATAAAGGGCTTTTAGGAGGACTTTAATATTTTACAAGTTGGGGTAGGAGAAGTGGCCTCCAACCTTTTCCCATAATTGACATGTAGTACAGCGTCAAACATTCACATTTTCTAGCAGAGTATAGAAAACCATGAACACACACACACACACAATGTCACATGAATCTACCTTGATGCAAACCAAGGTTAATTCATGACTTTTTAGGACAACCTAGTGTTTGTTGCCTAAACTATACCAAGTACTTGCTCAAGTACTTGGAAATCTGATCGTGTACCTTCATTGACTCTCAATATTGCAAGGAGGAATTCCATGGCACCGATAAAATTAGCCAAAACCTTTTTTTTTTTTAGGAAAATCAGGAAATTTTAAAATGAGCCTTGGAAGAAGAGAAAACTTGAGACAAATCTAAATCGTGCATTCCTCTTTTTTATTTTATATTTTATTTTAGTATTTATTTATTTATTTGTGCATTAAGTGACTGGTCTAATATTTAATTTGCATCATTGTACTTGTTCATCTGAGTTTATTCTACTGCACTAATCAATACTCCTTGTTGACTGTTTTAACCTTTTTCTTGGTGGCTTTGAGTTCTCGAATCTTGGTATTAATGTATCAAGATTGGTATTAAAGTCCTTCTCGATTCATAGTTAAAACTGGTCATCAAAATTTAAATTCGCTGCAGAGTTTATATGGGCATCCTATCTTGAGCTGATAATTCACAGCTTTATCCAACTTAGAATACCATAAAGCACGCACGCACGCACGCACGCACGCACACAAACACAGTATATTTTAGAAATTGGTCATATGTGTGACTTCTCTAGAGGTCATTCAAGGATTGAAAACTGTGTAGAAAAAAAAGGGGTAAAGGCGAGAAACCGTGTGAGTAATTCTACAATTGAAGTACAACTAAGCAATGACGTGTGGACCTTATTCTATTCATTACAAATGGAAGCCAGGCTGGATTTACACAACGTAACGCGACAAGTGTCTTCTTTTCAAGGTAAATGTAAATCCAGTGACCCATCATTTTTTTCTTGGATACAGGTGCCCTCTTCTGTTTGGTTCTCTACGTGCTATGCATTTAATAGAACGGTGTCATTTTGGTGCACAAGCGTGTGGTGGCATGGAGCCTGGGATCTGCGCTGGGCTCCGTGCCCATGCATCAATTAAAACACGGTTTTGGAGCACAGGAGGATCCACTTCTCCTTTCTTGATGATGGATCTAAGTGGTGGTGTTTTTATTTTATTAATTTGTACGGACTAAAAATAAACGTGTTATCAGAATTAGGTACAGGTAAATGAAACTTGTTTTTTTCAAGTAGATTTTATTTATTTATGTGGTGTGTGAATGAGCTCAAACATTATTATGAAAGCTTTTTTGTTTATATATCATATATATTTGCATCTGAGTTATAGGCCTGTTTATAAATTTTTTTTTTTTTTTTTTTTTTCATTATTATTGTTGTCCTAAATTCATATCACCCGGTCTTCACCGTACATTTAAATTGACAAGCGTGGAAAAATGAATTCAAATTTATGAAAGACTGAAGGTTTAGTCCATTTGTGTAGTGGACTAATGGTGTAATGGTCTTTATGGTCACTGAGTTTCTAGAATTTACTCCATTGAAAATGTTACATATTTTATTACAGAGTATATTTTTCATATTTTATTACGGAGTATATTTTATTGCATATTTTATTAGAAATAGCATATCATTTTTTTTTTTGTCTAACGTTAACGGGAGCCAAAATACATCAAGTCTGGGTAACGCCTGACATTTACTGGTCTAGACCAATAATTATGAGTAATGATTTGAGTATTTGCATTAGATGGAACAAAATTAACATTTACATGATGTTGGCGATAATGACCTTAATTACGCAAATATTACTGTAATATGAACTTGAGTGGACATTGTCAACTACAGTATTAATTTCTGAAGAATCGTGGATGTTGAATAATGGAGTTTATGAGTAAACAAATCCCACTTCATTAATCTTTTTCTTTTTATTGTTTACTGATTTAGTTCTTCTAACTTTGGTCCACTTGATTTCCCCCCCTCTCTCTCTCTCCCACACACACACACACAGACAAAATCACCACCTTAGTGACTCGATCCTCCCCTAGAGAGAGAGAGAGAGTCATTTTTTCACTTCACCACTCGGAGTCCTCTCCTAGAGAGAGTCTCAATTTTAAAAAGGATATAGATGTTGAATTCTCTTATAAGGGGCCAAATCTTGGTTGGTTAGTTCAGTGGCGCCATTTTGTATTCAATAGGGATTGAAATTCAAAACTAAAAGTATAGATGTGAATCTTTTCAAAACTTTCAAATAAGATTACCACATGATCGTTACTATTAATTTATTAAAGGATCAGATCGACAATAGAACTGTATAAATAGTCCTTAGTTTTTCTTATAGGCTTGAAAAGGTTTTTAAAATTTTCCATTATTTAATTAATGCACCGTTAGCTCGAGTGGTAAGTGTTACAAGGAGAGTCTTGTCCATCGAATTCAGATGGGGAAGTAATTAGGTATATATATGAGTTGAGTATTAGTACCACCTAATACCTTAAATTTTTGGGTCAGAATGCGAAGTATCCAACCCGTTACAGTTGGTATCAGAGTCATACTCAGTCCTAGTTCAGTGCCATGCCAAGTGTCCAACTTAGAGGTGTCCGGCTAGGTAAGGTGGCCCAACCACAATGTGGACGTTGCTAGTTTGGATGGGAGAGAATGTTATAAGGGGAGTTTTGTCTAACATAAGAATTTTGGTGAGCCTTTGGAAGGGCTCTGTGAAGCTTTAAGTGCGTTAGATGAGAGTTATGGACATAAACCATGCTTGGACTGCGTACAATGCAAAAGGACCGTAATCACATTATAAAGGACTCACTAGATGAACCATGGAATACCAGCTACAAGCTTGAAATGTAAAGTGAAGGACTGTAAACTATACTACGAAAAAGGCAAAGCAGTGAAGTATGAACTTAGTTACATAAGATTGTAAAACTAAGTTTAGACGGCACACTTGATCTCTTTATGGGGATGTTCTATTTGTAGTGCTTGAAATTCAGGCCATTAGTTAGATGCACGACACATGGACAATCAAGATGGCTTTGTGATAAAGGTTATCGCCACATGTGAGGCGTCATCTTTGGACTGACACGGATGTGACCTTCTAAGTTTACTAGTAGCTGTCGTGATGGGTCTGTCTGTTACTAATCATCTACTATGTTCAATTTTAACTTATTGTATACGCTACGTCCGGCCGCCAAAGGAACCAAGATCGTAGCTTCTAATTAAAAAAATTTGCTTTTTTACTGTCGACTAGGGTTGGACATGGCCATGAAGACCACTAACATGGCTAGGAGTAGGAGAGGTCATACCTCTTCCAACTTTCTGCTGACCCCACTCTTCGTGACATCATGCCTAAGTGGACGTCCAATTTGGATGCAAACAATTAATAGATTTAATTTTTGAATAAAATATAGAGTTCGGTAGAATAAGATGAAAAAATAATAATGATACATCGAAATCCTAAAAATTTGAATGTGTCAATTATTATTGACATTATATGTACGTAAAACTTGTAAATCATCACTATGGAGATTGTAAAAACTATAGATATATTGAAAAATGCAAAGCTAGTAAATTTAGATATTTTTCATCAATGATAGACCTAGCTATATATATATATATATAGCTAGAAAGAGATTCAGAGAGTGAATATTTCTACCACAGTAGAAAAAGAGGGGGTGCCTTTTCACATCCAAGATCCATGAATAAAAACAATTAAAAGGAGTCAAGTCGCTTTTAGAGATGTCTTAATCTTTGGGGACTTGGGTGTGCTAGAGTCTAATGGCTCGTTCTACACGAGCCCAATCACAACGGTTCCTCACCCAACTAATACTCCACTAATACTCCTTCCTACTCCTCCTAATAGTATATAGTATATTATAAATATTGTTGTATTTGTATTATAGTGTACATTATTAGTCACATCTACCACAAAGTCAAAATTAAACCTTGACAAAATTTCCTTCTTAATTTCTAGCATTGGCACCGAATGTCATGTCATCGTACATCTACCACTTTCATTTCCTATTCTCCATTTTACCATTCATATAAAACTAATAGGGATAATAATAATAATTGGTAAGTGAAATTGGGATATCTAGAAATAACATTCCAAAAATGAGGAGTTAAATACATATAACACTTCGCATATGAACATAATTATGAAGTGGCTCAAATATTTCTCAATGTCCCAATTTATCTTTGTCCACGTGAGAAAACACATTTGAGGAGATTGAATGTTAAAATTATAACATTGTAGATGTGGTCACGTTTGGTTGAGCTTTTTTAAAAAGATTAAATTATACTTATCTCCTCTCTAGTTAAGATTTATTACACTTATATTCCTTATATTTTGAATTATTACAATTATCTCTCCTCTAGTTACGTTACAAAATGACCTTATTATCAATTTAACTGGTGGCCAAAGATGGTCCCTGTTGATGTGTCAGAAGACATATTTATTCGATATTTGTTGTGCGAAAAGGTAATTATACCCCAATTTGAAGGGCATATTTGTTATATGAAGCTAAAACACTAAATGTCGTTTTGTTAGCAACTCAAAAGGAGGTAATTGTAATAATTCAAAATACAACGGAAGTAAGTGTAATAAATCCTAACTATTGGGGAGGCAAGTGTAATTTATCATTCGGAAACCAACTAAGAGGTTAAAAACTTTGATCATTCTGATGATGTCACGATGACACACTCCATGTCATTCTTCGCGGGCTTTCAGAGTCTATATATATTCTCTGCTTTTGAGCCTAGCTAAAGCACCACAAAGCAACTCATTTTGTTTACCATCCCCACTTTCTCTCTCATCACCTCTCTCTCTCTCTTTTTCTCTCTCAACATGGAATGCAGTAGTGAAATGACCACCGGTACTCTTCCTATCAGCGTGTCCACATCCTTCTCATATTCCGATCCGTCATCCACTTCTTCTTCTCCTACCCAATCTCCTCCAAGTGCTCCTCCCTCTCCTCCACCAGTGATTCTAAGCCCTTGTGCTGCATGCAAAATTCTCCGGCGACGGTGCGCCGACAAATGCGTTTTGGCACCCTACTTCCCACCTACTGAGCCGCTCAAGTTCACCACAGCCCATAGAGTCTTTGGAGCTAGCAACATCATCAAGTTGTTGCAGGTAATATTAATAAATTGCATGCCCTTACATTGTTCTTAATTTGGAAGTAAAATTCACGTTTGAGTTCAGTGTGAACACAACACTAGGTCCTTATTTTGTGTTCAAAAGTCTCACCTCTTTTAGGAAGAGTGTCTTCAAAATTCTTAGGGTTAGAATGTACTTAGGCTAATTTATTATTATTTCTTAGAAGGGCATGTTGGTCATTTTCCTTGTAATATTAATTATTGTATAAATTAAGTGAGGAGGGCCGGTTGGATTAAGTGAGGAGGGC
>JAOTQH010000014.1:1495943-1506211 GCA_025631255.1 Cornus kousa | reverse complement strand
GTTCACAATCCTCCTTTTCCCTCTAAACAGTAATATTCTAAAGAATTCAAATGTCAAGAGAGGGCCCTTTTGGACAATGGTTTTGTCAGGAATAGAAGTTTCAGCTCAACAAATAAGTCGAATCTCTTTCATCAAATTGAGAAGGTAGTTTTTAGAATTCATTTTGCATGCAAAGCATTCGGGGGCTGAGGTCCAAAGTTGTCTTCTCGTGCTGGTTTTCTAATTCGTATTTCTCCAGTACAATAATTGGATAAAACCTAATGGTTGCAAAAAAATTTTTAGGCATCTCCTAATGGCAGTCTAATGGGAGGCCCTTAGTTGCAAACATTGTTTGATACAATATTGACTTATATACATAAAATAAACAATAGGGGTGTTACGTGCACAAAATGTAAACCATAGGAGTGTTTTATGTACTTTCCCCTTGCACAATTCTCGGACACGATAAGTAATAGTTGTTGATTGTGCTGATTGAATGGAGTGCGCATTGCATAGGTAAGGTGTTCTCATACGGATCCTCTACTTTTTATGTACAAAGGGCTCTATGCAGAGGCATGCACTATCTAATGATGTAGATCATCTCCCTGCCCATTCCCCTCCCTTCCTCCTCCTGTCCTCCTTGTCAGTCCTGCATCAACCAGTCTCCTTTCCGAATCCTCATATGTTGAACAAAGGCAGTGTCGTTTCTGGACTTCATTAATGCAAAGTCCTTCCATAACTGATCTGAGTCATTTTCTTTTTCCCTTATGCTTTGTTCGGTAGGAAGGAAGGAAGAGGTGTGGAGGAAAGATAGGTAGGAAGGAACAAACTTCCTTCTTCAGAATAGAGGAGATAAAGGACAATAGGAGGAATGAGTCATCCTTCCTCGTTTACAAATTTTTATCCCTCCAAATATGGGGTGAAAGAAAGGAGGGAAAATGAGTGGAGTTATTATAGAAGTTTTAAATTACTAGTATCCTAAATTAAAACTTAGTATCCTAAATTAAAACTCTCTCTTCCCTTCTCTCCTAACAAACACAATAAATTGTGAACTTATTGTTGTCTTTCATCCAACCAACCGAATAAAAAGAGGATATGACACAATATCTTCTCTAGAGATATATCATCCGTCCCTTCTTCTCCCTTTCATCCAATTTTTTTCTCTCCCACCAAACGAAGTATTAATTGTCATTGGTTACTGATGGAAATGATCCTTGAAGTTTGACTTTGATCTGTTTTGATAAAGTAAATTCAGCGTAAAAGAGAAAGACAAAGAAACCCTCCTTTCCAGGGGAACTAATAGTTATACGAGGAATGTACCTTATCTGATTTGTGTTTAATGCATCTTTTATACAGTTGCTTTATATTTAACTTCAATACCAATCTTGTGAAGTATTCCTTCCTTTATTCATGTTTTTTCCCTAGAATCTGTTTTCCTGGTCTTTGTCCTCATTATCTCTAGTAGTATAACAAACACTATCATTCCTGTTTTCCTGGTTTTTGCCCTCTCAGAGTTTTGGGCCTTTAGCTAATAATTTTTTTACTTTTTGTATTTGTAGGTTATGGTAACAAGGTGAGCATGTTGGGGTTCATCCATGGATAGGCAGGGGGCAGCGAATTCTCTCATCTGATTCAAGTATGAGACATGGATGGAAAATTAACTTGGGGAAACTGAGAGTGCATTGGACAAAACATAAAGCAGTAATTGTACCTCCCAGTTGGCTTCTTTAATTCTTCGAGAAAAACTTTCTTGAACCCGTTGCACCGTGCAACAGACACATCCAACCGTTTATTACCACGCTTGTAATACAAGCACGGGCGGCATATATTACACAAACGGCCAGGATATGCCTGTTGCACGGTGCAACGGGCGCAAAGAAGTTTTTCTCGTGAAAAGGAAGATTTATTTTCCTTCTTGATGTGACGGAACTTAGAAGCAGAACTCTTGAATGAAATCATTTCATCTTACACTTGGTTATTTATGTATTTGAGATGATGCACTTGGTTATTTATTTGTTTAAAGTATGGTGATGAATCTTCTTCTGCTATACATGATGTTCTTTATATTTTAGGTTCAATCATTTTCAAATATTGAGACACCTATGTGACTTTTCTCTAGAGGATCACATAAGTTCAAATGATTGAAATTTTATACCACATTTCATCTAGAACAGATTGAAATTTTTGTCTGACCTTTATTTTTTTCTTGCCTTCGAACAAATTTGACCATTTAAATTGTTAAATTGTCATTATTTTAAGCTTATGTTGCTTTTAATTGTTAAATTGTCTTATTTTAAATTTATGTTGGGTATAAAAGCACCGAATTTATGTCTTAAAACGATTTTGTTGTTCTCAAATATGGTATAAAAGGTATTTTAATATAATATTTTTATGTTCGACTTTGGTTGGAATTTAGATTGTTATTATTCCATTAATATAAGTTTTTAAGTATTATATAGTTGATGAGTCACAGTTATATTTTTCACAAATAAACAATGCAGATAAACACTGAATCACATTATATAGTCTTGAAGAATGAAGACAACAACAATATACGACTTTTATTAAGCTCATGAAATTAAATGAATTACTTTGGACAAACTTGAAATTAAGGCTTTGTACATGCTTTTCAGTGGTATCACCAATTCACCAACATCCTAAAACATCCTCTTCTACCGACACTCATTTTTTTCATTCATCAAAACATTACCCTTGTTTAATATAATATTTTTCATGATTAGATTCTCGTTATTGGAGATCTTGTTTACTAGAGTTGGCCTCGGAGCTATTGTCATGTTTGTATTTTTGTTCTCTCTCCAACCTAGAATTTCCTGAGGCAACTTTCTCATTCAGCCAACTGATGATGTCCGAAAACACGATATCTGTATTTTCCTGCAACTCCCCGTAGGTGAGAGCATGCCACATTCCGGGATACAAGTTGAAGGTCTTGTCCGTGCTCGAAGCCGTCTCGTAAAGAAGCTTGCTAACGGCTGGATCAGTAACTTTGTCATCTCCTCCATGGACGATCAGAAATGGCAATGAAACCTGAACATGACATGCATACAATGTATTAATATTTATGGTTGTGACTAGGGTTCCATACCACACACTTGATAGTTGGTGCCAATTTTATACTAAGCAACCCTAAATTTTATACATTAAAACTCAGCCAATACACATTCAGGAATCTGACTTGATAACTTAGAGCCTTTGACCAATACCATACTGGTGACTAGGTTCTTGTGTTGTGACCGTACATTGAAGGATTAAATGACCATAAAGTGATTTACACTGGGAGAAATAGTTCTACTTTTAATTTACTGAAACAAAAAATTACCCACTGCAATTTCCAATGCAATAAGAGAGACAAAAAGTGTAACTAATTAATCACTTAGCGCAACTGTACACGAAACTAGTTGGTTATGCACCAAAAGAAGCCAAGACTAGAAATGCAATACAGAATTCTTCATGACAAGACCCAATGAAATTTCAGTGCTTACATATGATGGCTCAGTAGACACTCGTCCAGCATAAATGCCATAAAGCACAGCTAGTTCATGCTCATCATGAGATTTTTAGTTCTCCAAAAGTTATTAAGATTTATTATCAACGGAATAAATATAAAATGAGAGTTTTCTTGTGCATTGTAATACCAATGGGAGGGCTAAGCACTGATGTTACCATATTGAATGTCCTCTATTGGCATATTTGTATTGAGTAACAATGTAACAAAATACACGATTATGTAAGTATTAAGCTGAAGACTTTGCCTTTATCGTATCGATGGGGTGCATTAGAAAACTAGATAATGCACAAGAAAGGCCCCCAGCCAATGCAGATTTAAGAACACTTCCAGCAGGAATTTCCACAGGTGGTGCAACAGCGACAACAGTAGCATCTTCAAACCAGATACTCCTGAATGTTTTACAAAAATTAGATGGAAGCAGAGCATAAACACCACCTATAAAATTCTGAAGTGTGTGCCCTTTGGGTCTGTTTGGCAACTGTTTTTGCTTCGTGCTTTTGCTTTGACCTGAAACAGAAGCAATGTTTCTGCTTTGGAGTGTGTTCAATACTATCCGGAAGCATGTTTGTTAATGTATATTTGTTGCAAGATTTTTTAAAGCAAAAACATGAAAATATATTTGGTGATAAAAAAGTGTTGCAAGTTTGAAAAATAAATGACTAATTTAAAGGTCATTTAAGTTTTTTCTTTTGGGGTACTGTTCATCGCTTCAATGAAGCAACCAGAAACACCAATTTGGTGCTTCTGGTTTTGGCCTCTTTTGCAGAAATGTCTCAGTACTATTCAAATTGCAGCACATGTTACTACACACTGTCCAAAGCAAACACAAAGCAGAAGCGGTTGCCAAACAGGGTCTTTGTGTGTGGCCTTTTCGACTTCCAAAGTTAGTCCTACTTGTGAAAAATCATGGCACCTCTCCCCATACATGTTGCATGCCTTATTCCAATAGAAACTTTTCCAGAACATTATTTATACAAATAACTAAAAAATATATTAAATCCGTTCATCATGTTGTGCTGCTAACATTCTGTCGTGATCTCATTCTAATGGGGGCATAAAAAAGATGTAAAATTCATTAGGTGTTGGAGTAGACAAATTGTGGGGAGACATGGGATACAATTTCCTATCAAATTATAAATCCAAATTTCGATCACCTACAATAGCTTCCTCATGGTTTTCCAATTTAATTGTGTGGCTACTTTCACAACATCCTGTGCATGATCACCTAGATATAATGAGACCAGCTGCATAGCTTAAGAAAATTTGAAATACTTATTCAAAAGAACATAACTCATCTTACCGAGGATCTTTTTCAAGTCGATCAGATGGGAGCAGAAGCATAAAATTACGGAAATGTCCATAAGAAATTGATTCTTCTGTGTCTGCATTCAGAAACCGCATCATGGCAACAGCATTATCCTCATTTGCTGGAAGTCCGGCATTTTTTAGTGATGCCAATATTTCACTCTTTTGTAGTGTACCAGACTTGCTCAAACAGAGGGTAGTATAAGCTCGAAGAATGGTTGGTTCCTTTTGTTCCATCAAGGACAAGAATTGTTTCCAACCAAATGATTTTGAAAACAAGTGACTTCTAGCACAACACATGAATTCACGAGCATATCTCTGAGGCAGCTTTTTCTTTCGCATAGCAACTTCAAGATCTTCCAAATTAACTTGGCCATCACCATCTCTATCCAGCTCCTCAAAGAACCTTCTTCCTGTAGAAATGCAAAATTTTAAAATTGGAAGTTTTCAGAAAACATGAGCCATCAGCAGATTACCAAATAACTAATCCAAAGATAGCTATTTTCTCCAATTTAGGAGTGAAAATTAACATGGTACATAAAAAAAAACTTCAGGGAGTACGGTGGATTTTTTTTCCCCTCTGTAAGTAAGCAATTATATTGAAAAGGAAAACAAACAATTACACTGTTAAAGGGGGCATACCCTTTAGAAGCATATTGTAGCCAAAATAATACCGTTATGCCAAAGGCAACAAAATGTCATGTAAATTGCATATTGCTAACGATGACATGCTTGCACCTCAATTTTTCTTATGTGGCAAACAACAGGGATTACCTGATGCATATATAAGGGCCCACTGGGTAAATTCAAATTCAAATAAGTAAATAACAAATAATATGAATTTTGTTTGAAGTTAAAGAAAAGATTCCAGGTTGTCTCTCTTTTCAATCTTCAAATATTTTAACTTAATGATCTCATAAACTGACTGGAAATCCATACAGATCTCTTGACCATCTCCTTCAACCAAGGTTTGTTGACTTAGCTGAGTCGCATTGGAATCAACCTCCAACAAGTCCAAGTCGAGCCAAAATAGCAGGGAGATTCCAGTCTTCAAAAATCGCTTATCACTCGGGAAGGGGTGACCTGGAGTGACTCACGCTGAGTCGGCTGTGATGATGTAAAATGAAGACTCAACTAATTTTACACCATTTTCTCACCCTTATTTTCTCACAATAGCTTTTTGGCTCTGCACACTCTCTATTTAATACTCATATAAAATGTAAATTTGAGCCTCAAACATCAAAATCAACAAGATTACAAGATTTAATCTGTGAGTTTTCAAAAAAATAAAATAAAATAAAAAATAAATTATTTCTTCCATGTCACTCCAAGTATTATTATAGATCCCTTCTCACATAATGCTATGTTGTTGTATAATGTATTAATGTGCTTTATGTGATAAATTTTTATTTATTTCATGTTAAAGTCTATTATTCTTCATTAATTTAGTAAAAGTCTAAGTTATTAAGCATTTACTGTCAACAGTGATTTAAAATTCATGTATAAGCCATTGCTTGTATTAAATCATCATTAAAATTACTTATCAAAAAAAAAAAAAAAAAAAATCATTAAAAACCCCATATTTTAAGGATTATGGAGTAGAAATTTGTGTATCAGTTTATTTCAGGCCCTATGTGCGAGGTCCAAAAAAATTTCATGACTGCGGCACCTGATTTCATTATAAAAGTACGATACGGCCCCGCATCCGCAACTGCAAACCATGCCTTCAACTAATATCCCCACCTTATCTATGGGATCACAACTCTACAATGGTATAGATCTTGCCAAGAAAATGCCCTCATCAACAACATACCCACTTTTAATGCAATGGCATGATTCTGAGAGATCTTCAAATTCTCCATTCCATTTTTCTTTTCAACCATTACTCTTTGTAAAATAATTGTTATGGGTTAGATTCTTTTCTCAATTTGATAATAGTAAAGATGTGAATTACTGACCTTCACCTTTTCTCTGGGTGACAAAGAACAGAACAATATGATCCAATGAAAGATTTCAACAATCCTATTTAAGATGCCCACTATCACAACTTTTTTTCTGATAAGTAGATGGCCACTATCACAACTCATCATAACTCACTTTGAAGTGAGTTCTCTTTCCCCTACTCGTTTAAGTGATTATTTAATAGGCTTCAATTTTCAACCACTCTACATTTAACCCTCTCAAACGAAGATAGGACTTTTCAAATATAATCCTTTGAATCAAATTTACAAATCATACATATATATAATTGGAATGGCTGCCCCTGTTATACATTAATTGTTCACTGAAATACCTCTCTATCCATCTTTCTAAGTAATTTGCCCAGTGCACCACTTCCATTCACTGGTCAGAGAGACCATACAAGAGTACTTTTTCTTTCTTCATTTTTTTTATTTTTTTTTATTTATTTATTTTTTTTCACTAAGTTGGTACCATAAGAAATGAAATGGACAGATAAGAAAATTTTGCAGAGTTGTGAAGTATCAAGTAGGTAAGGTGTTACTTGCCTGAAGAAAAAAAAAATAATAAATAAATAAATAGTTAAGGTGTTCCCATGATAAATGACAATCCTTGGTGGTCAGTGAAATGTAATTAAGAGAGAAGAAGTGCAATAGAGGAATCAGAACTAACATCAAGATCAAGCAATAAATAATGAAGGTTGTGGTTCCCAGGTTAACCATGATGAAGCTCTCCAGCATTATACTTCACTACATAAGTATTCCTGAGCTTGTGTGCTTTTGTGGAAATTCTAGGAGATATGTGGCCCCTATGTGATTGTTGTGTGCTTCTGTGGAAATTTTCTTTTTATTTCTCTTTATATTCTTTTACTGTGAGGACACAACTTTACTCTTTTTTACCTCTTCATACTCCCTGTTATAAAGTTTTTATTTTCCATGAAGATGTCTGTCTAAATGAAAAAAAAAATAATAATGTGATGAGTGTGTCAATATATCCACATACTTTAAGGAGAAAGATACATCATAAACACCACAATTACACAGCATCAAGGAAAAAAATATTCAAATAGTGCAAACAGAATCTCATATATTAATTAACCAAGATGAAACATAAACATAGCTAGAAAATGGGCATAATTATTGCTACAATTATGGCACCAACGCTAATCTAGAACACCCAAACAGCCACCATCCCTCGTTACAACTGAGAAGTCACAAAATAACTCTTGGCAATAACCCTAACACACCTCATATGAGATCATTGAACAACGAAAGCTACTCATTTCATGGCTTCAACTTGTTTTTGAGAATTTCCATAATGCTACGACCTACATGTAATGTTTCTAAATGAAGACTTTTCAAAGCTGGGTTCCAAGGGAAAGGGGCAATCAAACTGAAAGTTGCAAAAATGGAATGAGATAGATTAGCAATTACGGTATCTTAAGACTCAATTGTTTATGAAAAATATTCACTATAGGAAGTTGTAAGTGCAGATTATGTCACTGATATTACTTCATATTCTATTGCAATGCTTAATAATATTCTTGCATCAGGTTGTAATATGACTTGTATGATAAATACTATTATCTATTAAGTACTATATAATACCATTGATAAATCTAAGAATAAGAAAAATTATAACATTAGAACATAATAGAAAATATAGAAACTACATATAAGGGATATATGACCCTAGATAATAACATTTTGTCCTGCAGAATCAGAAAAATTTAAGCAAGAATTAGTTACCAAGCTGCTTGAGAAACATACCTGCAGATTCAGTGTATCTGAAAAAATCCTGAACTGAGAAAAGCTTCTTCTTGTCAGGATAGCCTTTTGAAGATCGCCCAAACTGAGGTACAAGTTCAATTAGTTCTGTCAATGAAACAATTGATAGTGTGGATCTCAACCGCTCGACATTTGACAAGGGAATGCTAAATAACCCATTAGCCAGCTTCTGCGGAGAGCTACCCCCAGATTCTTCCCTGTCTCTAGAAGCAACACTGTCATCACCCTCTTCTTTAACAGAAGAAGCTACTCCCACAATACCCGATGGTATGCCTCCCACTCTAGCAAACCTCAAATTTTGCAAAAATCCATCGATAACCTCTTTTTTACCTTCCAAAATGCTTGTAAGTGCACGATTAAACTGATTGGTAGGATGAGGAGGAAGAGATGAATCACAATTCTTGCATTCACTTTGTTGGACACCGAAATCGAACTTCTGAAGATTTTGAGTTAATTGATCAAAAACAAAACCTGTAAGGCACTCAATTGACATATTTATTCCTTGATTTTGTTTAACATCCTCATTCTGAAATGTTGAAAGAAGACCATTCGATTGCTTTTGCTTTCCTTCACAAGGAACCCACTGTTTAAATGTGCATGGGGACGAATTTGTACAAACTTCGTTTCCATAATCTGTTTTCTGAAGCTGCTTTTTACTGGTTTTAAACAGACTCGGGATAGCCTGGACGAATCCATCAAGCAACACTGACCACATCACCACCAACCGTATGCAATTCACATCCTCATCACCAGCATACCTCTCCTTCAACCCCTTTTTTGACATGTTGACCTTATGGCCATTACTTGTACAATTTTGTGGGAAAAATCCCAAGAAAGTCTTAATCGGAATCTTTATAGAAAACCCCTTCTCTCTATTATCACTAACCACGCACTGAGTACATTTTTTCTTCGAAGAGAGGATCTGAACCTTACTACTAACCTTCTCAACACTAACAAGTTCCAGATTTCTGGCCCCATTATTTGAACCTGGCCAACAATGCTCAAAATCTTTTGCTGCTTTTCGAATACCACATTCGAGCGGCATAAACGCATCCTTGACAACTTGAAGCGAATTAAAAAAGGACTCTACAGGGTCAGTAGCATACACCATCAGTGAAAAATCCAACAGTGAAAAATTCAATTTTTATCACTTCTGTATATGTTCTTATATGTATCGGATCTTAACAAACTCTCAGACGATTCATGCCCAATCAGATATTAGTTTCACAGAGCAATTAGAACGAACCATAGCTATAGAGAACAGCGAAATGCGATCTGATGAAAGAAAAAAAAAGGAACAACAATCAATTATGTAAATGTGAAAGAACAGTTCGAGAAAACCCTAAATTTCCGAACACAACCAAAAGCTTGCGGCCAGAAAATCTAATCATGAACAATTTTTGAGCAAATGACTACTTGAATTTATGAAGTGCTTGTGTTGTGTGTGTATATACACACACATGAACAGAATAGATATGAAAGCTATAGAGAGTGTACTTACATGTGTAATGGCTATAGATCAACTTCTCTACACTGCAGAATTTAGAGAGAGAGAGGGATTCGCTGCTAAGCTTGAAGAAGGAGAGTTTATTTTAGATTATTTTTTTCTATTTATACTTTTTTATTTCTTTCGCTTACGCAGAAAATATAAAATTATCTGTTTTTCTTTTTTCTTTTTCTTTTTTTCTTTTGGATAACGTTTTACTAACGTC
>JAOTQH010000014.1:1399375-1414994 GCA_025631255.1 Cornus kousa | reverse complement strand
CCCCCCCCCCCCCCCCCCCCCCCCCCAGTTTCAACTCAATGTAGGGGAATATCCACCACATGTACGATTCGTGGATGGCACTGCTATCTTCAAATTGTTCTGAGTTTTCTGACTTCATTTTTTCTCCCCATAACCATTGAAATCATCTGACACCGCCACTACCACTTGAAATCAAACCCTTTGTCCATAGTCTCTCCCAAGGCAACTTTGTTGAAGTTGCAGTTGGTCAATTTGTCATCAAAACATAATCAATGAATGCCAGAATGAGACAGGATACTGATTTAGGAAACCACCACCCGGTGATTGTTGTTGTTTTGGTTGGAAAAGGTAGTGTAATTGAGGATCATATTGGTTGATGATTTGCTGGCACTGATGCCTAACATAGGTCATTGCCGCAGCCGGCTTGATTGGATGAAGGCAATCTTGAATGGTGATGGTGGCATACACCCTTCCTGCTTCCAATCTTCTATCTTTCTTCTTCCTTTCTCCTTTTAATCTGCAATCTTTCTTTGTCTTACCATTTCCAATTGTAGTTCTGAAATTGAGGTGAAACAATCAAAATGAATGTGAATGACAGAAACGTGGATTAATAATGTAGAAGGAAAAAGAGCAACTATTGCATGTGAGAGAGAGCCTGAATCCTTGATTGTGTTGCTGGAGGAGTGGATGTGCCGGTCTAGGATGCAAATGAATACATTTATAGAGGAAGAAGGGCAGCCTCTTTTTTTTTTTTTTTTCTAAAAGAAGAAGCAAGACAATTTGGACACTGCTATCCTAATAATAATGGCGAAGATAGCATCTCCCTTTGTGCATATACACAAATACATCCGTACATTCATACGTATATTCACACACACACACACACACACACACACAAAATACACCTGCATACATGGATTATGCTATTCCATCTTCACCATTGAGGTAAGATAGCTCTCTCTGTCACTTTCCAATTGATGGGTGCCTTAGGTCATTCCCCAAGACACTTTTTTTTTTTTTTTTTAAAGAAGAAGCAAGACAATTTGGACACTGCTATCCTAATCATAATGGCGAAGATAGTCTCTCCCTCTGTGCATATACACAAATACATACATACATACATTCATACATACATATATATATATATATATATATAAAATACACATGCATACATGGATTATGCTATTCCATCTTCACCATCGAGGTAAGATAGCTCTCTTTGCCACTTTCCAATGGACAGGTGCTTTAGGTAATTCCCCAAGACTCTGATATGTCAGAGAACAAGCGGTGACTTAGACTTAGAGAGGGGGAGGGGGGATGAATCGGTCTTATGGATTTTTTTTCTTCTTGCAATTAACTAACTTTTCAAATTACCGTTGATCTGTATTTGAAATTCAGTTAGTTTGTATTGGTGATAGATATTTGAATTGTAGTTTATAACTGTTTGTTTTTTAATTTTTCATCAATCATACTCACAAATCATGGATCAATAGAAAATAAAGTAGAGTAAAGCGGTTTATTTTTAATTTTTCATCAATCATTCTCACAAATCATGGATCAATAGAAAATAAAGTAGAGTAAAGCAAAGACACAAATTTCTATGTGAGCCAAATGGGAAAAACCACTGGACCTAGTCCAAACAAACACAGTCCAGTATTCGAGAAAGACATTACAGCCAGGTTGGCAGTTCCCACACCCTAAAACTCTTAGTGATCTCTTTACACAAATTGACGCCAAACTTTCCACACAATTCTGTAGGCAAGCCGTCTGCTTGTCAGCAGACTTCACTCCTCACAATCCGCTTCTCTAATGATTGTCTGCCCTTCTGCGATGCAATTTGATTTGTTATCGAATTGAATCGCCGAGTTCCTCCTTAACAAACCCTCAATCACATATAGTGAAATCTATGGAAACCTTAGATTATGTAATATGGGATTTTTTCTGTGTCAAGGATTTTTCGCTCTTTAGATAATTAAAGTCTTCAAATTTATTCCTAGATTGACTATAACTCCATGTTTATAGCCAATATAGGTAGCCCATAAATTTAGTAAGTAGAATTCTCGTAATATTTGTTTTTGAGAGAGTTTTCATAAATATGTATCCACCAAGTTCGATTGATCGACCCTTCAATTCGAAGCCTACTGGACAGACCTTGGTCAATTGATGCTTCAATCGAGGAATACTAGTTTTCACAAAATAATTTTCAGTTAAAACTCGGTCGATCGAGCATTTGATCAATGGCTACTGGACAATTTTTCGATCAATCGACCATTCGATCGATGCATACTACTGTTCATTTAAAATACATTTTTGAAAACTGTGTAAAAGCATAACTTTAAAAGGCCATTTTTCTAAAACAAAATAAAAATAAATTTGTGAGCCTCTCCAAGATCAAACTAGGTCAATTTACGTGTACCCTAGATATGTGATTGAGGATGTGAATTTCACACTGTGTTCTTCGCTATTTTGTGTTTGCCATGTCTTCAACAGAGATACTCAAACGACTTCAGACACATTACAACACAAGTTTTGCTAACGCATGACTCATATACCTAACACCCATCTATGCATGCACATTCTGATGCATAGTAAAAAGAGAGATTGAAGAAAAGAAGGGAAAATGGTGGGATGAGTCAGGAATGCTAGCTTTCATCGCTTAGCTTCTTACTTTGTGGAAGCTAGTTGATTTAGTCAATTGACTACTAAGTCTTTGTTTTGACTATAATATTTCTTTGAATATGATAACTTTCTGTAGCCTGTGGCACACTGCAGATGATGATATAATGTAATGAAGCTACTTTATATTATTCTTATTGCATATATAAAATAGGGAACTAGGACAAAAGAAATAAATAAAAAAGGGAACTAGGACAAAAGAAATATATAAAAAAGGGCAAACCCAGTGCCTGAGGCTCCCGCCATTACAGGGTCCGGGAGGTTATGCGGCCTTGTTACCGCATGCGGAGACTCGGAGAGGCTGTTTCCTTGTTTCCACCAACCTGTGACCTCTAGGTCACAATGGAGCCACCTTACAGTTGCGCCAAGGCTTGCCCTCTTTTATAATTGCAAATGTATTTGTATGTGTTTATGTGTGCATGGGTGTTCCGTAAATTCCTTCTTCTTATGGTACCTGATTGAAGCTCCCCCATCCCCATCCCTACTCCTGTTCCTTAAACTATCTATGAGTTTTCACACATTGTTACATGATGAATTATTCTGCTAGCCTTGCTTCAGAAGCAAAAATATGAAAAGCTTATGTTTTTTAAGAGAAACCCAATTGTCAGATGTGGAAGGCATAACCTCTAATTTATCAATGCAGCATCCATGGAGCAGTACTGTTCGTTTGGCTATTGACTTGGAGGCTATGGGTATCGGAGGGAAATCTAGCATATTTCAGGTCTGATATTATTCATAACCATTTAGTTATTATTTGTTCTCTCTCTCTCTCTCCCCCTTTATCCCTTTCTCTCCCTCCCTCCCCACACAATACAATTGCATGTCATAAATCTGAACTTTCTGGTACATTGGTCCCGTCTATGCCAATAATGTCAAATTTTAAACAAAGTTGTCGATATTTGTCACTGGGGAACTTAATGTGGAAAAATGATCATCAATTAACTTGCTCCATGGCCTCTGTCTAGTTTTGATTGATCAATATAATCTGTCGAGCAATTTGGTTATTTTGTTATTTCATTTTATTATTTATTATTTTCCTTATTTTTCATTCTTCATTTTGACAGGCTGGTCCTCATCCATGGGCTATTGAGAATTTTGCCACGGTAGCAAAGTTCCCAACTGGTCAGGTCATCGCACAGGTGTGTAGGTGCTATGTTATTATTGTCTTAAAATTTAGTTGTCACAACTCAAATATGGGATTTATCCTTTTACAACTATTTATAGTAGAGTTGTTTCAATCAATTCAGGACCCAAACTTATATTCCAAGTGGCTTGAGTGCTGCAGGATCTTTTTTCTTCTGGAGCAATAAAATCTGCAACAGATTTCCAAGTTTACAAAGAGGTTGCAGGTCTTTCCGGGCTTGACTTTGCGTACTTAGATAACAGCGCTGTATATCACACAAAGGTTATTTCTTCACATTCGTCTAGATAATGGATATCTCTCCTCTACATTCTCTGGTTTTTTGTAATTTTTATATATTCTTATTTCAGTCACCATAACCACTCTTTTAGCTTTTAGCTACTTATCACGAAATCCAGCAACTTTCTTTTTTGTTTTTTCTTTTTCCAACCCAGCAACTTTGTTTGATCAGATATGAAGTATGAATAACTGACATTAAAGTTTTGCCTAGTTGTCAATCCAATAATTTGATATGAGTCTGTAAATATTTGAACTCTGGATGACAGTGGCCTGAAATTGTTGGAAAGCAGAAAGACATGACTTCTGGGTCGATGCCAGAGTCATATGTATGGAGGTCATGGCGTACCACTCTTTGATGACCAGTAGTGGCACATAGTGCAGTGATGTGCTACAACCTGAGGCAACCTTTTGTTGATAGATGTGTGGGAAAACTCTTGCTCAGTATTGCACATTGTGGTCAGGACAGTTGCGTTAGAGTTAGATGTTGGGTTGCATCATGGCAGGCAGTGTGTTCTACGCAGTAAGAATTATTACTTATACATAAATTATACCCAGTTACAGAGGGGGACCCAGAAAATTTTAGTTGCGGGGGCCAAATTAATAGTATGAAGATAATTTTGAAAAATTTAGAAAGTGCAATAATTTTCTATACAATATAATTTTTGGAAAGTAGATATACGAAGATTATTTATAGATTAAAATTATTCCATAATCGCTAAGTGCATAAAATGAGAAAAATATTAGGGATAGGGGTTATATATGGAATATTGAAATTTCCTTCAAAAAAGTGGAACTTCCAAAAATAAGAACTAAAATGAAATCAAGTAGAGATTCTTTATAAATTTTTAGAGGGGCCAAATTTTTGGAGGGGCCACATGTTAAATCTTTCAAGTATTTTGAAACTCAGCATCTAAAGGGGACCTATTTTTTGGATTTTCCAAAAATTTTGGGGATTCCATGGTCCATGGCCCCCACTATCACTACTCTCTACATAGTTCTGCCCCCTTCCTAGTTAGGATTTATTAGAACATTCACATAAAAAAACATTTTTACCATTATTGGCATAAGATTTGTATGGGTACATATTACACCTTTGGGTCAATCTGTTTATAACATCTTTTTCTTTTTCATTTGATGCTGCAAAGAAATTTATAGGAACCTTTTCCATGGCACTGTAGCATGTAATGACTTAGGCAGTGTGTGCTCAATTATCTATACTTGCATTCTAGTATATCAAGCTGGCTATTCACCAGAGTCCTCATATTATTCCTAGAATGTGCCTGCTCTTTTTGTCTTAAAATAAAAGAGAATGAATAGTTTCACTCAATTTAAAAATTATGCCATATCATCCATAACTCCCATGCACAAAATTCTCTACAAAGTGGACACAAACTGATGGTATCATTGTAACCACCCATAAAATTCTCTTGCAAAATGGAAGGAAGCTTATTGTCACGCCCCGCAGGTCCAAGTCCGTGACATTATGCTGAGAGAGTGCGATGTAAGTTAAATGCATATAGCGCGATGCCACCCTCTAGTGTCTACTCTGTGAATTTAGTCCATTACTCGTAAGAGAGGGAGGTCAGGTCATGCATGACTCAATAAAATACATCCAAAAGGGGGATTATAGACCCAGATGTGAGGCAGCAGTGGAAATGAGAATGCAACTCGTTAATGTGTCAGGGAAAGGTTACACAGCAGGACATTCCTGAAGTCGTTATATATCCATTCGATTTATAAAAAAGAGCATTCTAGATGGTAATATAACCCTTCTGCAATTAAGGGCACTTGTAATAGCAGCGTGCAGCGTGGCAACTGGATGCATGCTGTCTTGGAGCCCTAGTCCTGCTGTGGTATTATTGTGATCCAATTTTAAACGCGATACATTGCCTACCTCTGGGTGATGTAACAAATCAATTTATCCTAGGATAACCTCCTCCTTGTGCTTTATATCAGGGCATCGTGGTGTTTCTGAGCACAGCGTTATGACCAGTGTGACCATGTCATGGCCAACGAAGTGTCGCTGATGATCCAACACAAGATTTTGGGTTTTTGAGATGTGGAGGCTTAAATTAGGGCAAGGGGCAAGTTGAGGCGCGGTGAGTGGGTGTAGACTGCAGTTGAGCTGCACACTAAGGCTCTTCTTGCATCTTGATCAGGAGGTTAAGAGGGACATGTAGCACGCTAATGATTATTCCAGCTGTTGGCATGTGTAAAAACCGCTATAAATTTGGTACTGCAATGGGACAAGTTCATTGGTTGGTGGTCCACATTCTGTACGCTTCTATCGTTTTTCTACGTTCTACCCTAATCTTCTCTTATCCCAATATTCATTCACCAGTTTAGACGTGATTAACTACTTATAGCAATACTTTACAAAAGACCCATACTTACATTACTTATGATACTGATAAATTATAAAAATTTTCCCCATGCAGAATGACAAATTAGAGCTTTTGAAATCGGGTTCTCTTCAGCATCTTGGAGAAAATATGCTTGCATTTCTACTTCATGCTGGGGCTTCCTCTAAACTTCCTCGAGGCAAGGCAATGGAAGCAGATGAAAAAACTGGCCACAACCCTGCTATATTCTTTGACATTTTGGTATCTTTATACATACTTGGACTCTTATTACTGTTCTTGGCTAAACCCTTTGTTTTTTTTTTTTTCCTCGACAATTGAAGTGCTTGTGCTGGTATTTTGACTACCCTGAAATCAAGTTTGCATGTTGTTAATTTCTGACACCTATGTAATGGCAATATCAGGGGACATACATGGTTGTATACCAACAACGATTTGCCAATATGATGAATAACTCAGTCATAATGCAATCACTCTTGATATGGACTACTTCACTGCTAATGGGTGGTTATTCGGCTGTGATATCATTGGCCTTGTCATGCTTGACAGTTATCCTCATGTGGATATGCTCATTAACTTTCTCTGCTCTTGTTGCCTTTGTTCTACCATTTGCATCCTCAACACCGGTGCCCTTTGTTTCAAGCCCATGGTTGGTAGTTGGTTTATTTGCTGCTCCTGCTCTCCTTGGAGCGTTGACTGGCCAACATTTAGGTTATCTGATTCTTAAAACATATTTGTCGAAAGTAATTTCCAAAAGAATGGTGAATCTGTCTCCTGTTACGCAAGCTAATTTGGCCAAGTTAGATGCTGAAAGATGGCTCTATAAAGCTGGTTTGCTGCAGTGGCTCGTCCTTCTGATGATTGGAAATTATTTTAAGATTGGGTCTTCCTATTTAGCACTTGTTTGGCTAGTCTCACCTGCATTTTCATGTAAGTATACATTCACAAGTATTCTTCCTCGGTAGTAAGAATCCTGAGTGTCTAGACAAAATATGATACGAGGTGTTAGACGATAGACACCATGATTTAAGGATAAAAATAAAAAAGACTGAAATCTTGAGAAGTACAGTTCTGAGAGTGCGTATTTGACATGACAAATGTTGACATAAACTACATAAATTGTTCTTTTAGCATAGCTCATATTCATTGACAAGACAGGATTAATTCTATTGACAGTCTTTGCTTTAAACTAATTATATGTTTTGGAATATCTAGATGGCTTGCTTGAAGCAACTTTATCCCCAGCCCGGATACCAAAACCACTCAAAACTTTAACGCTGCTGGTGGGCTTATCAGTGCCATTTTTAATTTCGGCTGGCATATTTATTCAGCTAGCAGGCACAATTATTGGGATTGCAGTTCGGTTTGACAGGTAAACTTTTGATGCTGTTAATCTATAAAAGCACAGTGACTTACTAAAACTATCTCTGTGATTAAATTTCTGTTTCTTCCTTTTCTGTGTTTTTGTTGGTGGTACTCGTGATAGAGCTTGGTAAGTTGTAAGCTTGCAGAAAGTGTGTCAGTGTTCTAGAGATACATTAAAACAAACTCGGGGGTCGAAGTATTCTTTGTTTTTTCTTTCTTCTTTAGCAGTCATGTTATTGTTCAGAGTCTTCAGGCTAAATTTATTCTTTGTTAGATGAAGGAATTATATTTGAATTTAATTGGTATTCATTTCATTGATCAGAGATTTTTCTCTCATCTAGTAGGTTACAATGCTTGTCTTGACGTGATCGGGATCTGAATTTCTTGGATAATCCCCTCTAGGTTGTAAAATTTAATATTGTAATTGGTTGTCTGCCCAAAAGTCATGTCCTACACTTACTAGTATCAACTATCACGGTTCTCTGTCATTCTTCCTGGGAAATACTGCACAATCATAATTTTAGAACAAGCACCCATTTGTTTCTTTTATTTTACTTTCCCCTTTCCCATGTTTTTATAGTTAAGCAAGGCACTATTTATTTTGATTGATAAACTTTTCACTACGAGGCACAAGTAGGGTGCAACAGGAGTATGCACAAAAAGGTATATAGAAACTATACCCTCATATCATAAGAACTCTAGAAAAGACTCTTTCACAATGTATACACCCACACCCTCAAAGTAACGTCTATTCCTGTCCTTCCACACGCACCAGCAAAGCAAAGGGGTCCTGCCGCCATACTGGACAAATTCTGCTGGACAAATTCTGCTACTCACTCTAGCACCGTCAGATGACCAATATCTTGACTGTAAAATTAGGAAAGACCACCCACTGCAATCTGAAAAGGGAGAGAAGCAGAGCCTACAACTCTCCCACAGCATGATAGTGAACCAATAATTATAGTCTTCCCATCATTCTTGTGCATAAAGAACCTTTTAGTAATAAAATGATGCCAGTTTGGCACGTTATCAGTGCTTGGTTCTAAGGGCACTGTTTATAAGAAAAAAGAGCAACCTTGATAAGGCACTTTAGACCTCCAAATAGCCTTCTGAGTGAAACCCTCACTTCAAGGCTTGCCAATAGGAGCAAACCTCAAAACCGTTCCCACTTCAAAGCTAACCATCTCAAAGAAACCTCCTCACGACTTTCACCACCTAATCATACACCGGGCTAAGAAAAGCAGCAATCCACTCCACCTCCAAATCCTGGAATTTTATGAAATATGAGGTCCCACACGAACTCACTCTCTAACACCTGATGCCATATGCAAGTCGAGCCTCCATACCAACAGTAATACGGAAAAGCTTCAGAAAAGTACTCATCAGTGGACTGTCTCCATATCAATGATCAAAGGCAGAAGCTAACTCTCTGTGCCCATTGCTGACTAATAATCTTATTTACATTAGCAAATCTTCCGAACCATTCCTTGTTGATTTCTACGAACCCACCCCATGCAACAACCAAATCTGTCTTGAAAACCAGTCCTCTACAGTGCTAGCATACTTCTTGAATTTCGTGCCAGAACTTGCCCTTACCAACCATTTCTTTCTGCCTAGTATCTCTACAATTGTTCCCCCATAAAGCTTTTTATCAGAGACGCCTAGTACCGAACCCTCCATACATTCATCAAATCCACAGATAATACCCATTTTATTCTTGCTTTATTAATGTGTGCTCTCTCTGTGAAATTTTAAATTTTGTTTTGTTGATTTGTTAGACAATTAGGGTATGACTGGTATAATGGCCTTTCATTTGTGTGCAGTAATCCTGGTAGCACTCCAGAGTGGCTGGGGAATGTCATACTTGCTTTGTACATTGCCGTTATTATATGTCTGACGTTGGTGTATCTCCTTTCATATGTTCACATTTCAGGTATTGGTTTACTGCAATTATGTTTTTGGTTGCATGTGATACCGGCATACTGTTAGAAATAAATGCTATCAGGTAGGGTGTGAATGGGTCAATTTTGATGCAGAATTTAGAATATTCAAACCAGGAAGAGCAGTGGTTTTTCCTGTGGAAGTTCTGGTTAGAAAATGGATGAACGCCATGGCATGAAATCGAATAGATCTTCCTCTGCGTGTGTGTGTGTGTCTGCATTCAAGATATAAATAAGTCTTGGTCTAAATCCATATCATTCTGCTCTAGGGTGACTGGTCCCAGATAGGGATGGAACTTAACAACTAGGATCCTTCAAAGATCCAAATTCCTCATGAAACTCATGTTTTGGCAACTTCTAAACAATTTCAGATGGTCATCTAGAATTTGAGTTTGTAAATAGATAGAATGGATATATATATATATATATATATGTATATGTTTATGTATGTAATTCTAATAGAAGCATCATAGCAGGACCCATATGGAACTTAGGAATAGGATTTGGATCCAAAGCATATTTCAAAGGTCTAAACCTGGAATACATGGACAGTTCTGGTTAAACATTCTATTTTCATGCCCTAATGGTCACAAAGCTGCCCCACCAAACATTGTGTAATTCTTTGGGAACACATGGTCTTGAAATTAATGAAAAAGCAACTAAATTCTATCAGAGATATACAATATGAAAAGAAATGATAAAAAAAAATTAAGAGAAATAATTTCTTATTAGTATTATTATTATTTTTCAAATCTTGACTGGATAAATAGTGTGCATTGCCAGGCATGTTATATGAGGATCCAAAACATGTTCCAGTTTTAATTGTATATCAACTAGATTAATCAAACTCCACCATCTGTGTTGGATAGGTTAGCTGATCTATATGCAAGTGTCAACTGACACCCTTGGTACTATAGTTTATGATGTGAGGAATATTTCTTTAGGAAGGGCCTAGTTCAGTTTATTGCGTATCATGATCCAAGCATATAAAATTGTAGCATACGTGCAATACTTGTGAAAAGTGTGAGATGCGGGTTGAGCAGCTACTTTATGCAAAATGATGTCAAACATTAGGTTTGTTTTCATCTTTCGTTTCCAGCACCATGCATAGGCAGGAGTCAATTCATGCATGTAATGCCCTTTAGTACACATACAATACTGATCGAGCATGGTTAATGGGTTATCTTTATCAGAAAATCACCCTGAAGAAAAATGCTTCCTGTACTTGCAATTAAATTCTTGAACTAGTACTTAAGTCTATCATGATCATAAAAATCAGGTGACTAATATTGATAACCATCTGATATATTTCCATTATGACCACTGGTCAATTGTGCGGTGTCCAATTAAAAAGCCTGGATTTAGTGTTTGCTCTGATGGGCAGTGAGTAAAGTGTGAAAGGTATTGGGCAGTCAGTGAAAGACTTTAGGTATGAATGTGGATGCTCAGCTCATTTAACTATTTATTTTCCTTTCCCCCCTTCATGCAGGCTCTGATTCTTCTGTTTTTCCCATAATTCTTCTAGATACATCATTTATTACTTTCTTGAGATTATGTATTTACTTGGTTTTAATAAATGCAATTTAATTTGATTGTGAATTGGTATCTAGGTGCAAAATTGGCAATTATCCTTGCAACCTGTACTATGTTTGGCCTTTCGCTGATTGCAGTATTATCTGGTATTGTTCCACCATTTACTGAAGACACTGCCAGAGCTGTAAACGTAAGTGACATTGGTCCTTAGCATCAATACTGTCTATGCAAATAATTGTGTACCAAATGTGTTCATTGAATAAAAATTGTCAATTTGTTATTGGATGTGGAAGGTGTACATTTACACTTCTGTTTTAGTCTTTTTAATTCTTGCCTTTTGCTTCTAGTGTATTTCTCCATATTTCCAATTTGTTCATAAGGTTTCTTTTAAAAGTATCTAATAGCATTATGCCATCAACAAATAACATGCACAATAGATTGTCTTCTTGTATATCTTTAGTTATTTCAATTAAAACTATTGTAGATAGGCGTGGGCTTAGTACTGATCCTTGATGTAATCCTACTATTATAAAAAATCACTAGTCTCTCCACATGAACTTTAGTTTTTGTCTCGTTATAAATAATTCTTGAATAATCTTTGTAAATTTCATACCTGTTTTCTTTGTGAATCTCACTAAATTATATCCCTTGGTACTCTATCATATGCCTTCTCTAAGTCTATAAAGACCATGTGGAGATCTTTATTCTTGGTTCTATTATTTTCTTTTAATTGCCTAATTAAGTAAATAGCCTCCATAGTGGATCTTACTCTCATAAACCCGAATCGGTTATCAGTCACTATGTATTCCTTCCTTAATCTTTATTTTATTACAGTTCTCCACAGTGTCATTGTATGACAACATTAATTTTGTATATATCTTTTATTTTTTAAAATAGGTAGTACAAAAAAAATTCTCCATTCATTTTGGATCATTATGTTAGCCTGTGAAATTACTTAAGACACTTTAAATAAATGAGGTAAACTAGATGATTTGCACATTCATATCCATGGCTGAATGATTATTTAACATTTGAGGCTATATGAATGATAACTGTTGAGCACCTTGGGGACAATTTCTCTGGTTCTCCACAACTTTGACTTTGTTTAGTATGCCCTTCAGTTTCTTGAGTTGCATACAAGTGTGAGTGAATTCAATATTGTATTCCATTCTTATCTTCCTAGTTTGCTATAAAAACACACACACACAGATATTTATATAATGGAGGGTGTCCCAGCCCTTCTGGGGGCGAAATATTCCCTTCAAGTACCCGCAATCATCCCCAAACCATGGCTGTTGGGTAATCCCAGCGTGGAGGTTTTTTATGTTCCAAGGAATTGGACACAGGATCTTTGGGTCATGGCCAAAGGCCTTATGCCAACTTGGCTACCCCATGGAGGATTTCGCTTTCTTTTCTTACTTGTACATTCATTTTAAATTTTAATTGTCTTTCTGTAAAATGCCCTAATCAAAAAGCCAGCTGTCAATTCCTACTGTGTTAACTAAGTTGCATAACTGGAAGGTCTTGGGTGACACCATATTTCGAACCTGTGTTCTTTTCCTACGAGATAAGTGGTTATGTGGGTCAATTTTACAGAATCTAGATGTGGGTATGGGTCTTGTTTGATTTTTGTGCCTAAGAACATCAGCAATAATATATTAGAGAAATTAATAACTTGAGAATCGTCAGTGCAAGAAAAAAGGCACAATTCAGATGATCTGCACTGCTTTAAAGTAAATAAAAGGAATTTTTGTGCAAGTAGAATAATCTCAGTCACTAGTGTTGTGGACATGAGTTTCAGAAACTCCTTAAACTACTAGAGTCTATTTCTGGCTTCCTGCTATGCGTAATGTTTTTCCGTTGGTACTTCAATTCCCAGTTTATCTTTAAATCATTACTCATGAGAGAAATTTGTTATACTGTTTGTTCTTTTGCTGCATGAGATTTCATTTGCAAACTTGAGCCTCTGATACAAACTAAAATTGATGGAAATTACAAATGGTATATGGTTCTCAGGTTGTGCATGTTGTAAATACAACAAAATATGGAACAAATCTGGAACCCGAGTCTTACATTTCTCTATTTTCAACAACTCCTGGAAATTTGATGAAGGAGGCTGAACAGATTGGAGAAGGTTTTGTCTGTGGTAGAGAGAAGATTCTTGATTTCGTGACTTTTTCAGTTCACTATGGTTGCTGGAGCCACCAGGATGCAGGAAGTGGATGGAGCAAATCAGATATTCCGACACTGCATGTTGATAGTGATATAAAGGGATATGACAGAATTACTCAAGTTTCGATTGATACAAAAGTTTCAACGCGCTGGTCTCTTAAAATCAATACTAAAGAAATAATGGACTTCAATATCAAAGGTATTATGAATTCTAGCTAACCTGCATCTTTTTCTTTATCAGTTCTTATTTTCAATTTCCTTTTGGTTGAATTACTAGTACACTATTCATACTCGCTTTACCCTCAGGTTACTAATATAAAAACCTGTAGTAGTTTTTGTATTGATAATTAGCATACACCTCAAGTTGCTCTTGACTTAAAGGGTCCCTATTGTTTTGGGTAATTGCTTGGTTTTCTTCAGTGAGTTTTCTTTAGTTGGCTCAAGCAACCAATTAAAATCCACCGTGTCAGGATCTACCATTTGATATCTTTTAAATTGATCAAATTTGCCGAACTCATTTAATAAAGTCATTTGAATTTTTTTAATGAAAGAACTTGATGAATAATTTCATGCTATGGAAATCAGTGTCAAAACTCAATCAAGCGAATCTCTGGAATTTAGATTTATGAAGCAGGGCCCAACATGATTAGTGTAAGTCCTTATAAATGACGTTTGCCACTGGGTCATAACAGAGAGAATTGTTTGGATCGTTTTTCAAGTATTTTTACAGAATGGGTACAGCCCATGTACTTGTGACACTCTGTGGTGAATTTTTAAGTAACTAATGATAGAGATGAGCACTTTTTGGTGGTAAAGGAAATGATGAGAGAAAGGTGTCTAACTACTTAATATACTGATGCTGTGTATAATTTATGGCTTGAATAGTTCTGAATGTTGTTCACTAGTCAATATGAGTTGTTAATTTTAGTTGTTTTTTTATTGTTAAAAGTGCTTAGCAAAGAGTGAGTTATATATTGTTCTATAGAAAATGTTATGTTGATGACAGAAGACTATATATAGAGTGAGTGTATCCATCGAAACTATGTTAACTCTACAAATCAGACAATGGATGTGTAAATGCTCATTTGAATGCCTTTTAACCATGACACAAACTTTTGCGGAATTCGGTTACCCTTTCAGAATTACGTCATTAATTTTAGTTGATTTTCAAGATAAAGTGACTAAGACAACACTGCCATTTTGTAATTATGGTGCTTTAGTAGTTAAGGTGCCCATATTTGAAATTTGCACTATAATATTTTCTTAGATCTTGTAATGCTAATTGTTGATCTTTTCTGTAAAATTTTAGTCATTTAATGCAATATATATATAATCCAAATGCAGAGGGCGTTGGAAAAATAAGTCCATTTGGGCGGACGTCATTGTAAGAAATTTTCTAATTGTGGGTTTGTGAGATGAGTTCTAGTTTCAGTTCATTCTTCATTGTAAGACTTCTATAATTGGGTGTCATTTAACTTTAGGGAAAATTGCAGAGTGACCAACTACTGGGCCAATGTATATATATAAAATATATATATTTGTTTGTATATATACCTTTAAAGAAAATTGCACAGTGACCAACTATTGGGCCAATATATCTCTCTCTCTCTTTATATATATATATAACTTTAGGGAAAATTGCACAGTTATCAACTTTAGGGCCTATATATATATATATATCTTTTTTCCCAGCCAAATTACACACTCATTTGTCCCTATGGGGACTTGAACCTTGGACCTTTCATTTTGGAAGGTTGAGGAGATACCACTAGATTACTACCCTTGGTTATTGGGCAAGTGTGTACCAAAAGCCCAACATCCATTAATAATTACAAAATCCATCCTACTTTTCTAACTAATTACCAATACACCGATTTTCAGTCTACATTTTTTTTAATGGACCAAAATGCCCCCTATTTTACTTCCTACTTTCTCTTTGTACGATACTCCTCTCTTCTACATCTGTGTTCTCTCTTCTTCAACAACATATAGTGTATATACATACATATATTCATACATACATAGGATAATTCTTTTTCTTTTTCTTTTTTTCTGGTAGGAAAGACAAATGCATGCACCCATTATTGCCCCCGTTGGGTACTCAAACCCTCAACTAAATGCTCATACATACAAGAGTTGATTCTAAAACTATTATGATTTGCACTACAATGGAA
>JAOTQH010000014.1:1366546-1379502 GCA_025631255.1 Cornus kousa | reverse complement strand
CCCCCCCCCCCCCCCAAGAACGAGAATAGAGCTGGAGTATTGATTGAGGGCTATTTGAGTCTTTTTCCTATTTATTGTTATTTTATTATTATTTTTAAATCATAAATAAAGGGTTATTTTAGTCTTTTTGTAGCTCCGGTACCGGTCAATAGCGGTCAACGCCTAAAATGCACTAATTCGCACCATTTTTAAAATATAGGGGAGGTAAACAAACAATGGGAGGTTATACGCACTATCTCGATATCATAGGGGTGTAAAGCGCACGCGACCCTTTCCAGTCCTAACAACATAGATTGGGGATCCCATAATTGGGTTTAGACAAGCAATAAGTCGGGCTTGGTTTGAGCATATACCATCACTTGCATGTTATATTCTTTTATTTTTAAACATACATTTCAATATATATACATAGATATTCGCCTCAAAACGAGTTAGACTGATAATCATAGATGGTCACTTCATTGTTATATTCGTATTGTGACAAGACAAGGTATCTTGCTATAGAGGTCGACAAGATTATTATACATGTTAAGAAACCTTCACAAGAACACAACAACATCATTAAGCAGGTAACACGACACGACCCGCTTAACCTGTTTAACAAATGGGTCAAGACTTGACTTGACATGGCAAGACAAGTTTAACTAAAATTTCATACTATTTGGGTCATTTCAAACACAAACGCAACATATTTTGTTAAATGGGTATAATCAAGTTATAAATGAGTTGACGAGTTAAACACAAACATGACAAGTTTAATTAGCGTCAACTCGGGTCGACACAAGTACGACCTGAACACAACTAAGCCAAACTCAAACCCACTTATCTCATGTCATATTCGAGTCGAGTTAGCATGTCGTGTCAAGTATTACCACCCCTACCTATTTTCTTCACAAGAATGCTCAACTCATTCCCCTTAGAACAATTGCATATCATTTGCCGTTAATCACACAAAAAGCACTTCAGTTCACGCTTGTCTCTGTTATCCTGCTCAATCCTCTCAGTGAACTTGCACTGCCTCCCATGGTCCTTGCCGTTATCCTGCTATGGGCACATCTAGTTGTTCCTAAATTCATTATTTTACCCTGGGTGGGCTAGCCTTCTTATACCTTGGTCTCCCTCACACTAGGCTTTCTTTGTAGACTTCACCATATAATCCCTCCTGAAGTCATTGGGCTGCTCAATAACTTTTGTGCCTGACGCCAAATATAAAGCTTCCGCATCCTCAAATCACCCATGACCATACCCCACTGATAAAGAATCATGGCTGCAAATTCCCTGTTATGTCAAGAAACTCGGGTATCTCTACTATATAGAGAGTTCTTCAAACTATTTTAATCTATATACCATGCAGAAACACTATGCAACTCAATAAACACTAGTGGAGCAAATAAATGATCTAACCGACTCATTGATAATGTGGTTGCCAAATATAAAGCTTCCACATCCTCAAATCACCCACGACCGTACCCCACTGATAAAGAATCATGGCTGCAAATTCCCTGTTATGTTGTGAAACTCTGGTATCTCTACTATATAGAGAGTTCTTCATACTATTTTAATCTATATACCATGCAGAAACACTATGTAACTCTTCCAGTAAACACTAGTGCAGCAAATAAATGATCTAACCGACTCAGAAATGGGCAAGGCATGACAACACTCTTATCATTCTCCATTAAACCTCTAACTAAATGTGCTTAGTCTCCTTGGTACAAGCGTAGCAGGACGTACCGCCGGTTAAACTCGATGCTTAGAATTATTTTTTGTGGAGCATTCAAATGGAATCATTCTCACTTAGATGATCAGATGAGCCTAATTGCCATATTTTCTATTTTCCTCGAGTTCAAGTGCACTTGTTTTCTAATTGAGGTGGTCTTTTTACCTTACTTATATTCAAGTTTATTAGTGAAGTGTTCTGCTACAACTGTACTATGTTGTAAACCACATTATCAAGGAGAGAAATTTGATCTAAATGTTTGACCTCCTCACTCACACACAGTGCACCATTACCGGGAAGTGCCGTCCCTGCAAATAGATACCTCAGTCCTTCCCTTTTCCTGTATTTTCTATCATTTTTCCCTGTACGACTTGAAAGGGGGTTTTGAAAATAAAGTCAACTTATCGTTTGTGTTTTCAACCTGAATCAACAGCATATATCACCAAGTCAAAGACAAAGAAAACGATCAACCAATCTATTCATCAATCTACCACAACAGATCCATATATATATATATTTTACCAACGCTGTAACCTGTCAGACTCATCATTAATCACATTTCATCTGTTTCAGATCAAAATCTACCAACATTGATTATTTATTTACTGGTGCGCCTATGGACCAATGTTCATATAACTTTTCTACTTAACAGGCGCCACTCGTAATTTCTCCCTCATTATTAATTCCATGTCTTCTAGTCACTCTGATCATTCATCTTTAACATTGTTGTATTGATGAGAAAAGGCATATATAATTTAATAATCACCAAAAAGAAAATTTGAACAAAATGCTCGAGCAAAAATGAATTGAGTACTCCGAAATTCAAAGATAAAATTTTTAATATGAATTTATCAAGGTTAAAACATTAATGTAAAAAGTGATAATCACAAGATTCATAACAGGTTAAACTAATACTCCAAAATTCATACGTGTGTGTGTAACAAAGAGAGAGAAGGGTATACCGGAAGGCGGTGACAGAGGGGAAGTCCTTAGTGGTGGTCATTATGCAAAGCGCAACCGCAGCGAAGCCAAATTGACACAACCGCAATGCCAATCCGGCCGTCGTGCCCGGCATGCCCTGCAGGTCCTTCATCCGCACCCTCGGCGCGTTGTTGGCGGCATCGGTGAGCGGAGGGGCTTCTAGTGGGTGCACCGAAGGGTGACTCATATTCATAGCTACACCAAACGCTTCAATTTCGTATAATTCGATCAATTACCGATCGCAACACTACAGTAAACGAGCTGATAAATGTGTAGAAATATATATAGAGAGAGAGAGAGAGAGAAAAACAGTGTATATCTATTACTACTATATAACTCCGAGAAAGATAAAGCAGAGATGGTTTTCACAAATCTGGATGAGAGAGAAGAGAGAGAGAGGGGATGATCGCCTGATCGGGGGGGTTTAGCGATGTGGGAAAGTGGACGCTGACTGTCAACAGTCCACCCGCATTAATTGCTAAACAAAACAAGAACGGCGTATTAAAAAATTCAACTAAAGCGACGTCGTATCTTACCACTCTTCCATGCAACCTCGTACAGAGGCCTATAATAACTCCACCGAACTCTCCGTACAATTTTTTGAAGTACAATGTATTTTGAAATTACAACACTTTAATAAGGTTTCCATTTACGTAAAATATCTTCCTCAAAAAATATATATTTTTTTACAGATGAAATATATATATATATAGTAAAATATCTTCCTCAAAATATATTTTTCGGTTACAGATTTCTATTTATGATATTTTCGAATGAGGCCTGTAAAATAATTGATCAAAAATTAATAAATATATTTTATTGTTTTTTCCATATAATCAAACCATACTTCCATGATTTCATTTTCAATTTTTTTTTTAAATGAATAATGACCTAAATAGTTAATAATTTATTCTATGTTTTCAATTCACGTCCAAAATCCGACACACAAAAATATAATAATAAAAAAAAAATTTAAAAAGAATAAAATATTAAAAATTAAAAATCAACCATAGGAAGCTCTCCTGGGTTTCAAGAGCGGAGTTTTTAGATAATCAAATTTCATGCAAAGTAGACATAGCCATATGTAGAATTCTCAAATCTGGACAAACGTGCAAGGAAGCAGAGTTGTTTACCACATGGATTTATCAAAAGTTGACATAGTTACAATGTGTAGTTTAGAAAATTATGTATTTGTCCCGTGATTGGAGATGCATTCACATTTTAATGTCCATCCACAGTATCTGTAATTCTATAGCATGATATATATCATCATCGTTCAAAAAGCGCCATCAGTAGTGTCGAGACCTGAAGCTTTTAGTGACACAGAAATTGGTCAGACAAAGCCATATCCGTGACGAGGTTCCTCTTTCCAAGACACAAAAATGCACAGCAATCCAGTTCATTGGTGGGGTTTTTCTTTACGACGTGTGAACAAACTTGTGCAACGCAGATATATCCAGAGCTGGGAATTCATTAACAGCAGCAAGCACGGCAAGAGCAAGTTTGACAGCATCTTCGTTGCTTGGTGCCTATGGTGGTCATTATTCAAGTCAGTTTCAATACCTTCAACTATTAAAACTTCATGCAACAGTTCAGATAGTTGTGTCTACCTCAATATTAAGGGGCAGGACTGGGTCATGAAGGGAGAGTCTCAATAGGAACCACCCTCCATATCCGGAAGCTCGGACCTGTTTTACACGGCAAACGTCATATTGCGAACAATTTCTATTGGTACTACTATTACAACAGCAACACCCACAAAAACCACCACCACTGCAACAACAAAATAAAACATAAAGAAATTGAAATCGAAAGAAAAAAAAAAAAAAAACCTTCCATTGCCTAAACATTTTGGTTGGTTGTAGTAATCTTGACCACAGAGTCTACAAAGGCGTTTGCAGTATAAAAGTAAAATAGAATATAAATAAATTGCAAAATCCTAAACAGCAAGACATTTTTTTTGTTCTAGCTTGTATAATCTCATGCTCAGGGAAGAAAGATAAGGAAATACCTATCCCTAAAACAAGAAAACAAACTGTTCTATATCATCCATGCAGTTTACTAATCACAACCAGGGAAGGAAACAAACTGTTCTAAAAAAGTAGAATATGTAGCTACATTAGCAAAAAGTTAAGAACTCAACCCAGCAGGACAAGAAGATCTGAGAGGAAAAGAGAATGCTGAAAGAATGATCCGAGTTCCTAAATAATACATATTTTCCTCACATAGCAATACCTATCCCTAAAACAAGAAAACAAAATGCAATAAAATATATAATAACATACATATGCTGCTTGTGATTTGAATTTTAGTTTTTATTCATGAATTTTTGAATTGAACCATCACATACTTAACCACGCATCCATAAAATGTAGCGTAGGAGTAGAGACACCAAATTTTTACATGAAAAACCACGGGACCTACTCCAACCATAACAATCCACTAAGAAGTTACAACAAAATTAAAAGTTTCCATAGCTGAAAACCCCTAGTTTCATCACACATAGATGTCAAACTCTTCACTCACTATCCAGACTGTTTGTCCTCTCCGTCACAGACTTCACTCCTCATGAATCTGCTTCCCAACATTTGTTCTCCCCTTTGCTAAAAATTCTGATAGTTTCGATATGTTGGTGAATTCCTCGCTAATGAATACTCAATCACATATGATGTTATGGAAAAAAATCCTAGATTGAGTAATGAAAATTTCACACTCACCTGATAGTTTCGATATGTTGGTGAATTCCTCGCTAATGAATACTCAATCACATATGATGTCATGTAAAAAAATCCTAGATTGAGTAATGAAAATTTCACACTCACGCCATGATTTTCTCTCGACTACAACTCCATATATTTATATCAATATAGGTTGCCATACGTTTTTATAAGTTGAATCCTTGTAGAAATCTGTTTCAAGATAGTTTCCAAAATATAGTTCCACAGGGTTCAATTGATTGAGACTTCAGTTGAGCACCATTGAATAAGCTTTTTGATCAATTGGCCATTTAATCAACGGTCTCAGAACTTCACTCGATGATCAAGCTATCAATCTCTATTTTTCAGCAAACACTTGGTTCAGATTATGTTGAAATCCTTTATTTTTAAAAATAGTTTTTCAAAAAACACATTTGAAACTTGACTTTAACTAGATCATTTAAGGTCTTTCAAAGGTCAATTTACGCCCTAGATATGTGATTGAGGATGCGGATTTCTCGCCATGTAATAGTAAACCTTTGTACTCAAATTCTCAAGACCCTTTTGACACATTATAACCAGAGTTTTGAATAAGACATTGCCAACACAACTCTTATTCCTATCAACAAGAAGTAAATTATATATGCAAATTACAACCAAACTACTGTTGCATTTGACATCAAGAACAATCATGTTATTTTGTCCAGAAGTATTAAGACAATTGACAATTTAATTTTCCTGGTAATTTGTTTTTCAAAGTCTACATCGTCCTGTTTCTAAGCTGCCACACTCAACTTCCATCATTTGTCAAGAAATAGAGGAGGACCTTCTCTACTCTAAAGATAAAATCAAACAATAGTCAAATGGCGGCAGTGGATTTGGTTCTAGGATCAAAATCTAAGAAATTGGGCCTTCTTGGTTTGTAACTCTGAAAACAGTTCTCAAGAATTCAGAGAACAAAAAACTGTTTTCAAAGAACCATAAAAGACGGTTATCTGAAAATACTTTTTATAACTGAGTTGTCATAAAACATTTTTCAGAAAACTGAACCAAGTAGAGTTTTTTTGTACAGTTTTTTATTTTCAATTTTCTGAAAACAGAAAACTGTTCTCAGAGTTATAAACCAAGCAATTTAATGCTTCTATCTACACACTATAAGTCAGTTTGATGCCATTGTTACTCCAGCAATGACTATGGTTGCAAAGCAATGTGTAGGCCAAGAGGCTAAAAAGCATGGACTTCTAGTGCTGTTAGAATCATGATTGACGGATAGAACCCTAAAAATTTTGTTCCAAATGATAGTGTTGGTTTGCAGGTTATGGAACTTACGCCTTCATAGTTAACAGGGGCTTTCTGAAGCTTTGGGTCTGAGTCTATAACATTCTCCAAGTGTTTCAGAACAGCCTCTCCATAATCCTGGAAAGATCTGAAAGTACAGGTTTAATTATAAAATGCACAACTTCTTAGGCACTTCAGCAAATAATTACCACATTCAGTCACATACCCTCCTTTAAGATCTGCATGGTTTTGATCAATCTTGAGTCTAAGCTCGACAGCAACCACAGGTTCCTGTAGACCCTCAACCATATCAGTCAAAACTTTGCTGCCACCACTTATTCCTGAAGCTCTGGCAGATGCGAGTTTATTTAAGAGCTTGACCTGCAAGCAATGCCAAATAGAAGGGATTATAGGAATAAAAAAGAAAAAAAACAGATTGCAAGGAACACAAAAGTTGACTCCACAAAATGGGGATTTCTGTGCAACCTAACTAGAAATCCAAAGGACTTGAACCGCTTCCTTTGTTGAACAATATATTCTAACCCTAACATGTTCAATAACTTTCACAACCATGACAGCAATTAAAGCTTACCATGAGGTATGCACCATCATCAAGCCAGTGATTCTCCTTGAGAGCTCCATGGCCGCTGGTTTCAATAGCCAAATGGGTTTCCTCACCAACAGAGTTCTGTCAACAATATTTCACTCCAGGTATAAATTTCAATTCCATATGAAGCCAAAAGGTTGAAATGCTAACCAAAATGCAACATTAAGTATACTAAAAGAGGTAAAATGCCAGCATATACAACAATTTATGTCATAAATCATATATATATATATATATATATATATATAAGATGTGATCAGATATAAGAGGTGTTGGGGTTAATCACCAAGGCTGATGGAGGCCCTTTCCCCTGGAATTCTATTTGGCGTTCTAAGGCTCCCCTTAAGGTTGCCTTCTTTGCTTGGACTTCTGTCCTGGGTAAGATTTTAACCCAGGATAATTTAAGGAGGAGGAAACAGGTGGTGGTCAATCGTTGCTATTTGTGCTTGTGTGATGAGGAGACAGTTGATCACCTTCTTCTTCATTGTAGCATGGCCAGAGACTGTTGGGATTTGATGCTTGGATTATTTGGGGTCCAGTGGGTTATGCCGTGTTCCTCTAGAGGGTTGATTGAGGCTTGGAGAGGTGTTTCTGTTGGGGCTCTCGCGCGGGATGCTTGGAGGGCTATGCCTCTTTGTATTTGGTGGTGCATTTGGCTTGAGAGAAATCAGAGATATTTTGAGAGAAAGGAGAAACCTATTTCTATGCTTAAGTTCTCTATTATTTCTATTCTTTTTTGTTGGGTCTCAGGGAGAGATTCTAGATCTTTAGAGGAGATTTTTGTTTTTTTTGGCCTCTTTGAAGGTTTGAGGTGCCTTTGGCCCTTGTGTTTCTTGGGATTCCGCTCCCCTTTTGAGCGTTTTCTATAATAAATCTTACTTACCAAAAAAAAAAAAAAAAAATTACGTTTCAGAAATTTACATATCCCGTTCGTTTAAAGCTTGAATTTGACTTAACTAACAAAAATAAAAGCTTGATTTTTTCATAGAAGTAGTTTTCTTTGCTTGATACAACATACAATTATAACTTGAGTCAATCTGAAATTTTATGTTTTGTTTGGATGTTTTATTTTATCTGAAAATAAAAGAAATATGAAATGAAAATAAAGCAACTTTTGTGTCTCGAAGTTTGTACTCTTAACAGTTTCAGTTTTGAAAAAAAAAAAATAGGGAAGATAAATTCACCATTGGTAATAAATTGAGTTAGAAGAAGGGTTTTAGTTTTCTGGTTTTATGCGATGTTTGTTTCATGTCTCATAAGTTTTAAACACATGCGACGTTTGATTGTTTTATCCTTTTATTTAAAATCATTCCTTTTATTAAAATCATTTATGAATGTGTTTTCTTAGGTTTCTTAATTTTAGAGGGACGGGAAGAAGTATCCAACCTACAAATTCTTTGTTTTTTGTTTGTTTTAATAAGTGTCTAGTTTTGTAATCTCACCTTAATAATATTTAATGGTAATAAAAAGAATGGGTAAGCTTCTTAAAATAAAGAAAAGAAAGGTTGATTAACTAACGTCCGTCGGATTATATCTCAAGGCTAGAATTAGAAGTGAGTGTACTAATCCCTGCTCACTAAGGAGAAGTTGAACACTGCCGGTGGACTTGTCCTTTTTAGTTTAAATATGTGTAGTTAGCAAGTTTGAAATTTATTTAAAAAATATAAAAGTCAATCATAGAAAGATAACATTTATAAGGGGACAACTAATTTGGGACATCAAAAAAGGAATAGTGGACTACTAAGGAACAATTAATCAATTTTTATATTGATATACACGGTCACGATCTCACAGTATGTATGTAGACGAAGCAGAGGACAAACCTAACCATTACCGCAATAACTACATAGTGAGAGGGACTATGGCGATGAGGGATGATGATACCTCAGGTGCTATGACAGTTACGGCGGTGGTGGCCGGTTCTCCACCATTCAGAAGACACAAACCGTCCGAATCTTTGTCGCCCACTTCCTCATTCACCACAAATTCCACCTTTGATAACCTAACCCACGAACTGTTCGTAGAAATTCTCCAAAGACTCTCTCTCAAACTCATCCATCTCTGTAAGTGTGTTTCAAAACGCTGGTATGATTTGATCTTCACCCCTCATTTTGCTCGATGTTATATCCAGAATTGTTCATCTTTGGTGCCTTCTTTTGCCCTCTTCTATCAGTACATTGATGGTGCAGTCAAATTAACATCTGAATCACCCATTTTTCAATCTCGTGGGTTTTCTCTAAACTTCCTTCCGTCTTCGAATCCATCATCATCTTCATCGGATCAACATGAACCAGATCCAATTCGTTACTTAGCGTCCAGCAATGGCTTGGTATTATGCTCTGCA
Source organism: Cornus kousa (assembly GCA_025631255.1). Lineage (NCBI taxonomy): Eukaryota > Viridiplantae > Streptophyta > Magnoliopsida > Cornales > Cornaceae > Cornus > Cornus kousa. The sequence goes on along the minus strand of JAOTQH010000014.1, from coordinate 1,369,876 downwards.
ACCTTGACTTTTCAGAGGGTTTACTATGTCTGCAACCCACTCACTATGCATTGGGTTGAGCTTCCTCCACCACCCACTTGCCAAAATTGGGTCATCATTGGATTTGTTTGCAAACCATCTCATTCTTTTGATAACACTAGCTGCACAACTAGCTTCAGAGTTGTTCGAATCCACAGATTCGAAAAACCAAATTACCCACCACCGCGTTCAACCAATCTCAAATTGGATATATTTTCTTCAGACACATGGAAATGGACAGAGAGCACCATATCAACCCGGGGACGTAACTTTATTATGTCTAGTGAAGTTTCTAATGCTGTGGTTTGCAACGGAATACTCCACTGGATGTACCTTTATAATGGCAAGATTTTGGCCTATGATCCATTCAACAACACGGATCAATTTCGTACAATAAGGCAGCCCAAGGAAAGATTTCCCCTGTACTATGAATGTTTCTTAGGAGAGTGCCAAGGACACCTCAGGTTCATTCAATTTCATCGTTCCATTCTTGGCATTTGGGAACTGAAGGACAGCAATGGGCTTGAATGGTCCTTTGTGCACAACGTTGATCTGGACAAGATGAAATTAGATCGTTGCCTCTTTGGTGTGTTAATTCTACCTCTTCATTCTACTGACCGAGACATTATATATCTTCATATGGATCGTTTTATTATGATCTGCAACATGAGGAGCAGAACTTTGGATGTATGTTCTCTTGGCCCTAGTTATATACTACGGCATTCGATGGCCTTTCCCTTTGTGCTCCCATGGTGGCCTACATCAGTTCCTCAAGTCCAACGGGATGCACTCAAGTAATAATATTCCCTCTCTTTGTTTATCTTGTTTGTTTTTTATTCAGTTAAATTGTAAATGTTTGATCTAGTTACATTGTTTGTAAAGTAGATTCTGTTGTTCACTTCAACTTCACACTAATTCCCTAGATATTTTGCTTCGATTTATCTTGTATGAATAATTTGCAATGATTGACTCTTTCATAGTTGTACATCAGATAGGATCTCCGGCTGACATGTATATGTTTCTGTCATTTTGGCTTATGCCGGGAAATTAGCATCGAACCCAGTAACTAGGATATGAATTTTTAATTAGTTTAATTGGTATTGGTAGGCTTGGTAGCTATAGTGACAGTACAACAGATTTTTATAAGGTTAATCTTTTCATTTTTATTTTTTCTTTGGTTTCTATATTTAGAACCGATGGACAAAGCATCGAAGTGTCAGAACCTAGAATTAATATCCAGGCTCCAGAGGATCCTGTTAATTCTCAACAGGAGGCTGCTGCGGAGGAACCTACTTGAGACCAATTTGTAGATGAGCAAGTGGTCCATGAACCTGGTTCTAGGTATCTTTAGTTTCTTGTTCAGTTGTTTGTGATGTCAATATAATGACTTTGTTTGACCAAATGAAAAAACTCAATTTCTCTATGTTGCTAATTTTTCTGCGAGATCATGAAGGCCGTCCTACTAAAATTCTGCAAAATCATGAAGTTCATCCTAAGGCAAATTGCCCCTTACATGAAGCTACATCAGCGTGCGTGGGTGAAGAAGCCATTATTCTTAAAGAAGATCTCAAACTTTACTGTGTATCTAGCATGTAATGTTGTTGACCATAAATTTTGTAATGTTCTATGTTACAAATAGCCTCTACCTTGAGTGGCATGTGTGGCCACCTTAGTTACTTGATGCGCTTTCTATGTATTAATTCGTTACTTCAAAATCTATGCATTTGACTTTTTGAAAGGAAAAAGAACTTCTCATCACTTTTTTCCTTTATTTATTTATTTTTATTACTTTCCTGTGGTGAACCCTTTTTTTTCTGGATATTTTAGGCAGTTTGGAAGAATTAATATATGGAAGTCTTTGAGGTATGATGTTAAAACATAGTTCCTTCATTGCGGTCTCTGGGATATGGAAAGGAAAAAATTTAAAATGTGAATGATGTTGTGCCTTGCAAGTTACAACATTAAAATGTGAATGATTATGAAACCTGGGGAGTGTGAATCGAGGACACAGGTTGTGTCGGGTCGCAGTGTGACGCGAGGATTGGGACATATATATGCCACAACTACTTTTTTTATTTATGGTGTTACACACTCCTGATTGTTGCTGAAGGAACATTTCATGGTCAGAAAAATTTTAACTAATTGCGCCCATGTGTCTGTTGATTGATTATAAGGTGCTTTAAGAGGTCTGATGTCACAAATTGACAAGGGAAAAAAAAATAATAATAATAACAATGAGGTTCTAATTTCTAATACACTAAAAATGTCAACATTTACAATCTGGCTATTCTAAAATAATTGTTTCATTTTAAAATTTAATATACTAATTTTTTAATATTCTTAATTTACTCTCATTGTCTTGTAATTATAAAAACAACTAAAGTTGTATGAATCAACATAGAAGGGTATATTTGCAAATTCATTACCTACAATTATAATAAAAATACATTAAAAACTATCATCTTAAAAAGTAAGTTAAGTGGGGACAATTTTTTGAAGTATATAATTATACATAATTACATATAAAGAAATCAGTACTGTCTTTGTCCCATATTAAATGTCTGACTTTGAAAACATTGACTCACTATCACATTTTGTCTTTAAATCGATCATTTTTAGTCATATTCTTTTTATATACTACCTCTGTCCCCTATTAAATATCCACTTCGAGGACTCTCACTCATAAAAATTGTGAGTCAAATTTTTTGAAAACAATTAATATGAGACAAAGATAGTACATAAAAAATTACACATAAAAAATTACTCCCTCGGTCCTAATTTAAGTATCGCTTATGGGCAGTATTACTCCCTCAGTCCCATAATAGATGTCCATATTTCTTTTTTGGATTGTTCCAAAATACTTACCTACTTACCAAGTTTAAACAACATATTTCACATCTTTCTATAAAATACCCTTAAAATTTTTAAAAATGTCAAACTTGATGATATATATATTTAAATTTGAAAGGATATCTTTGTAATTTTAAAAAGGGACAATGCAATAATTACATGTCCCCTTAAAAAGTTCTACTTCCCATAAGGGGCATCTATAATAGGACGGAGGGAGTAATTTTTAAGGGAACATGTGGGACATGCATTGTCTCTCTAAAAAATTACTAACTTACCTTTTTAAGTTTTAAATATTTAAATTTGAAATTTTAAACTCAAATAACATGTATAGAAAGATGTGAAATATATTATTTGAAGAAAAAAAAAATGAACTATTATTTTAGGATAGATAAAAAAAAGAAAGCAGATACTTATTTTAAGTCAGAGAGTATTAGGTGGACCTCCACCTCGTCAATGTACTGA
>JAOTQH010000014.1:1352483-1366446 GCA_025631255.1 Cornus kousa | reverse complement strand
GAATTGTGGTGGCAAAGGTCACGCATCTAATGCTTGTCCTAGTCCTAGGAAAGAACAAAAGGATAGGAATAAAGGAAAAGCAATGAAAGTTTTTATGTCTGAAAATTCTATTTTAAGTGATAATGATTCTCCTCAGGATGATGCTAATGATTTTTCTTACGTGGTTTTTTTTCCTGAAAGAGGTCCTTATGTCGTTACTTTATCTAACTCTGATATTTCAGATAATGAAGACAGTGAAGTTCATGATGAAAAAGTGGAAGAGACTGAAAAGGACGATGACAGTGTGATGTTTCCAATTTTTGCCATTTTCCAATTTTTGGTATTTTCTGATTTTTCGAGGGCATTTTCATCTTTTTGCCGTTTCGCGTACCGAACACTGCGGAGGGTGTTGGTTGTATTCGAGAGTTTTTTGGAGCATCTCATTGAGAAAATACTGTAATTTTCTTCTTTGTTTACTAATAGCTAGCTAGTAAGATTATGTAGCTTGATAGGGTTTTCGACTTAAACTCAATTCTAATTGTAAATTGAATTACCCAAGCCAATATAAAATCGGGCTAGACTCGAATTGTGTTTGGGTTGTTAGCATCTCGACTCAAACCCAACTCTAATTAAATTTGAGTTTAGATTTTTCAACCCAATTCTAATTGTAAATTGAGTTACCCAAGCCAAAATAAAATTGGGCTAGGCACGAATTGTGTTTGGGCTAGTCCAGCCAACTTGTACCCCCTTGTCATGAGCTAATTTTGGTTTTGGTGTAGTGGTTTCGGTCCAAATTGTTCCGAATCTTTTCTACTAAAGGAAATGAAAGTGTTTGAATCAAATTGCTCAGGGAAACACTCTTTAACATATCATTTTTTATTTTTTATTATTATTATTTTATTTATTTATTTATTTTTTTTAGTTGGTACTTACACACACTTGTCTCTTTTGAGACTTGAACTTTTAATCTCCTTTAAAAAAATAAAAGATTGATACAATTAGACCATTGACCCGTTGGTACTTCTAGCTAATAATTAAAAATTAGAAGTTTGGCATCTTCCAAAGGTGAGAAAACAAGCATTAATTACTGTATATACGAGTTAAAGATATGTAGTCCATGAAAAGGCATGATCAAGAATGTCATTTACACATTCTGATTACATATAAGTGAAAGCAAGAAAGTTATCTAGTAACGAATTTCGTACCTGGAAAAAAATCGAATATTAAAGATGGCCCAATATCATTGGTCCAGTTAGCCATGCAAAGGCCCAACATGACCCAATAAAGAGTAGCCCTAACAATGGCCTGAGACCATAATCAATAGATAGACTGGATTCCAACCAGGGATCGAAGCATGTTTGATTATTCGCTTAATTTTAACTAAATATTTTTATGCAATTAAATGTATCTGATAACTCAATTTGCATATAACTGAAAATGTAAATGAATTAAATTTTAAATGACATGAACTGGACCAGAAAAAAATATGAGGGTGCAATTGTGAATTTTTTAAAAAAATTTAGGCATAATGGTGATAAAAAAAAATAGAAAAAAGTGCCTGGACATGGGACATCAAGAATGGTAAGCACTAAAAATTAAAAAAATATTTATATTACTAAAAATTAAAAAAATATTTATATTTTAATTATCACATAAAACCTACATAATTAATTTCAATTTTACCAAACAACATCTACTCGTAAGAGTGGGACTGTGGGAGTCTGAGTGAGGGCAAACTTCTAAAGTCCAAGCGTGTATATTACAATGCTCGTAGTATAAAAGACATCACGTTCATAAAGATTGTGTGACTTAAGGTTGGACTGTTGGTCTTTCATTCTATTGACTAGTTCATCAGCTGGTGGCATCCGGTGGTCTTGGTGAGGCTGACGATGGGGATGGATTTCCCATTCTGCGAGTTGATCAGTGAGTCCATCGTTGATTGGAAGTGTGGAAAGTCTCTTAACAAACACAGGAGCAAATTTGTCTCATCACAACATTCTGAGAAGACGGTTTTTGGCGAAAAAGTCGTGCATTCCTTCCACTGCATACATGGCAGACTAAAGAAGAAAAGAGCAATTTTGCACATTATACACCATGGTAGGTGACCCTTCCAATGCTTGACACTTGGTATCACCATTTTAAGCAAGAAAATACTGTTTCATCTTCCTATGTATTTCACATTTTACAATTGTCATGCTTTTTTTGGGATATTTTTAGCTATCAAAAATGGGGAAAAATGCATCTTATTTATTGGTTGATATAGGAGCATATGTAATTGAGAGTACAGGTGCTGGCATGGGCCGAACTCGACCCGCGAAGGCCGCATCGGGTCTGCCAACTGTACCCACTCCCCAGGATGGAGCCACTAAATGGGCCGAAGAGGGAAGCCCAAGAAGAGGAAGTGCCGAGGCCGAGAGCCCAATAGCAATCATCATATTTATAAGCCCAGCAACATCTGTAATTGTCTATAAATAGAGTGAGAATAGAAGAAAAGAAGAGGATTTTTGATTGTAAGTTGTGAGAAGTCTCCATTAAAATTTAGAGAGAGAAAATCTTGCATCTACAGTAATGATGATCCATCGAATGATACTTTTGATCTACTTAGACCTGGTTACTTGCCTAAATTATAATTATTAATTAGGTTAAATACCTATTTTATTTGGTATAATATGTCTCAGGTTCATTGAGTAAATAGGGAACAATAATCTGCATGGGCCTAGCAACAGTAATCTGGCCGAAAGACGCATATGGGAGTTACGGGGAGAAAAAAAAATGATTAGTTCAATTTGGCCAAAAGACACGTATAGGACTGCAATTCTCAACCTTTTATAATACAATTCAACACAATACGTACCAAATAATCACTAATTAAGTTATTATCTAATTAATTTACTTTAAAAAAAATATTTGTAATGTAAAATGTGATAAAATATTAAATGACTGTGACTGAATGTTCAACATTTGAAAATTCAAAAACATATCCAAAAAAAATTTCAATTCGCAATTATCTTTTAAAATCTCAATACATAATTTTAAAATATTTATTTTATTTAAATTTATTTCGGGTTAAGTTGTTGACACCTTGACTCAAGTCCAACTCTAATTAAATTTGAGTTTAGATTTTTCAACTTAAACCCAATTTTACTTGTAAATTGAGTTACCCAAGCCAATATAACATCGGGCTAGACTCGAATTGTGTTTGAGTTGTTGACACCTCGACTCAAGCCCAACTCTAATTAAATTCGAGTTTAGATTTTTCAACCTAAACCCAATTCTAATTGTAAATTGAGTTACCAAGTTAATATAAAATCAACTCGAATTGTGTTTGGGTTAGTCCACCCAAATTGTACCCACTTTCCAAAAATCAAAATACAAGTCCAGTTGCGTAGCCACCAGCTAATTTTGGGTTTGGTGTACTGGCTTCGGTCCAAATTGTTCTGAATCTTTTCTACTAAAGGAAATGAAAGTGTTTGAATCAAATTGTTCAGGGGAAGCACTCTTTATTCTTTAACATATATTATTTCTTTGTTAATCAAAAAATAAAAAATAAAATTTGTATGAGAGAGTTTTGACGTCTTATAATAGGATTAAGAGCTTTAAAAATAAGAAATTGAATGATATACTATCTCCGTTTCACTTTAATTGTCGCCTTCAGAAACTATGAGTCATGATTCTCGAAGGTGACAATTAAAGTGGGACAGAGGGAATAATAATTAATATAAAATCTCATATATTTTGGCTACCTTCAACTTCTTGTAGATATCTTTAGTAAATTTATACAATTCTATATTCTCAACAAAGCAATGGCATGGTGTATTTTAATTCTTCACATATATAATTTACAAGCAATATAAATACAAAACAAATAGTATAAACATAATTATTAGAATTAATATAAATTACCGATATAACATATTTATTAAGTTAATAACATAAAGTAAAACGAACAAAAAAAAATAATACACACACACACACACACAAAACAAGGTATGTGTTGTATGATAAGTATTTGTCTTTGCTCACTCACTCAAGGTTCCTTGGAGGAGCTTCATAAGAGACCTTTGAAGAGGTACGTCCATAGCTTTTTAAAGGCATCTTGTACTCACGAGGACCAATTCTCTTAAAACGAGTCTTGCGACTCTTGCCATGAGGACCTGTTCTCGTCATAAAATCCTCGTTCACAGATCTTCTCCGAACGTAATCCGATAGAGGGGACCAACTCAAAGACCTCAGCAAGGAATTCTCCTCAAGCAAATCTAGGACATAACGCACCTATGGGCACAAGAAATGGCACATGCGTACCACGCAATGATGAGGATATTGAGTAATACGCATGTCCATCGGACAGCTCAGAAACAATATTTTCATTGAACATACAGAAACACACACACACACACACATATATTGATGTATATTAGTCTGCATATATGAATATGCATGCATGCATATACGTGTATGATGTCTTAAGAGGTTGGGCAAGATTGTATTCTTCATTCTACATAACTGATCAACTACTCCAGGGATATAAACTTTAAGACTGCATCTGTCAGTGGAAGATCCGCTGACGAATAACAAAGCACTTCTAGCTAATAATTAACAATTAAAAGTTTGGCATCTTCCAAAGCTGAAAGAACAAGTGCTATTTACTACATATATGAGTTAAAGATCTGGAGTCCATGAAAATGCATGATCAAGAATGTCATTTACATATTGTGATTACATATAAAGGAAAGCAAGAAAGTTATCTAGTAATGAATTTCATACCTGGAAAAAATTGCATGAGGTGTAGCAGATTTTGACGAATTCTCTAATCTATTAAGTATGATATGATGGTTACTTATATTTTGTCTGCACTCTAAGCAAAAACACTTCCACAAATGTTGCTCACAGAGTCATTTAAAAAGGATCAAATAAAGTAGTACAAGACAATCGAGGTAGTCATATTCTCAACGTAACTCAAATAAACACATCAATGTCTCTAGAAAGCTTATATGAAACTTAACTTCTCCATAGAAGTAAATGATGACCTATCATTACTTTTTGAAAAAAAAAAATATGAACAAGGTAAGGGTTAGCATCAGATTCTCAAGCAGCTTTAATTGCATGCCTGGCATTTGAGAGACCTGTCTGGAAGTCCAATTCCACACCAGGAAGAATGACAGGCCGAGGTAATTAAGTTAGGATTTTCTTAATGATGGGCATGGTTATTTCAATCTAAGTCTGATAAAACTAGAGCCCATTATATATTTAAACTAGAAATAGGCCTCACAAAGCCAACTCCAGCTAGGAGTGAATCTTTTTGTGTAAGTTTCAAGCCTTGCATTTGCAATGTCTTGGGTATCAAGGGCTGTCATTTGTTGGTCTTTTTAGGCTGGAATGCTTTGAAATAGTGGGGTACCTTTTGTATTAGTAGTGATCATACGTCTAGTTTGATCCTTTTCTATCTTGTTTCTGTTCTGAGGTTTTGCCTCTCTGCCCAATGGCCCTTTTGGTTTCTGCCCTTTCTTTGTACAAATATTTCTTCAGTTAATACAATACTATACTTATAACTATTATTATTATTTTGAAAATAAAGAAGAATTAAACAAATGACACCTATGAGAAAAGAGTGAGTTCAAGGTTAGGACATCTCATCATGGAGTGTCATCTAAGGGCTAAGAAATAATCTTTCTAGAACAATGATATTATTATACAATTTCAGGCACAATGATTAATTAGAAATTAGAAATGCAATCTTGAAAGTATTAAAGGTCTGTGCTCATAAATACAAACAAAATAATTTAAAGAAATTCAAAATGCATGCTCTTTTGTAGCAATTTCATAAAATTTGAGACACAGACCACATCAAGGATGTTTTTTTTAATGTACTTTATCTGCGTTTGACAACAATTACCACTGTAATTTTCAAAGTACACACTAAATTTTAATCAATACTCCATATAGACCATGAAATGAAGAACAGTATTTCAATCAAGACTCAGTGAAGTCAATGAAACAGAGCCTTACCTGATAAGGCTGATATACAAAAACCAAATCAGATATCTCAAAAGCAAAAGATGCATAAAGCACTTCTACAATAAAGTTGACCACGGGCCGACAAGCAACGTGCGTACACTCCTCAAGCACACAACATCTTTCGGCCAAGGCCTCGTCTTTCCACTGTACAAATACGCCAAAACAGTGACTGACGAATCGAAGCTTATCTTGTGTCCAATGTACTTAAAATCACCATCAACTTAAATAGAAAATAAATCATGGAGCCCAATGTACTTACATATTATAATGTAAGTTTCTTTTTTTATATCAATCTCAATCGCCTGGAATATTTTTTTAAAAATGTGTGCCAAACTCTATTTTAAGTAGAATTAAAGTTGACAATTATGAACACTCACCAGCTCCCTTGAGCCTTTGTTCTCTCCTGAAGCAATCCCCCAATGTACTTCCTTAATTCACTCACAGTACACTAATTAATCCTCAATTCCTTAGTCCTTACCCTCAAAAATAGTACACTAGCTAATTACTTGAAAAATAATGAAAAGATTATTGTACATAACAAGCATTTAAATAACTAAAATCATCACAGAAAGTAAGCAACTAACAATTTTGTAGCACTATTCTCACTGTTGCATATGACATGAAACCATCATATGTCCTTATATTGCACCCTATACAACATATATGCAAGTGTTCGTCCTAAATGGATGCAAATATTTAATAAAGTAATCAAGCCATGTTTTCAAATTCTTTGCCCCCCCAAACTATAAGCCCAAACTATAAGAATAGATGAGTATCTAAATTCATTGTCTGGAACAACTTAATACTAAAGCTTGAAAGATGGGTAAAAAACTTGCAGTGGAAAGAATGGGAAGGGAACTGAATGCAGTGCCTCTCTCTAATGTCTTATACCGAAAAACCTATAGCCTTATTGCCATAAAGTCATGTACTCATGTTTGCCAAAAAGGAGCATTAATCACTTCTTTAGGGGAAAAAGACAATTTTAAATTTCTCTAGACCCTTGTGCATCTCGAAAATGCTAAGAGGTGTCAAAAGAATTAGAGTAGTAGTGAAAAAAAGATGTATTAATCAATCAAATTCTGTTGGGATTTGATGCTTGGATTATTTGGGGTCCAGTGGGTTATGCCGCGTTCCTCTAGAGGGTTGATTGAGGCTTGGAGAGGTGTTTCTGTTGGGGCTCTCGTGCGGGATGCTTGGAGGGCTACGCCTCTTTGTATTTGGTGGTGCATTTGGCTTAAGTTCTCTATTATTTCCACTCTTTTTTGTTGGGTCTCAGGGAGAGATTATAGATCTTTAGAAGAGATTTTTGTTTTTTTTGGCCTCTTTGAAGGTTTGAGGTGCCTTTGGCCCTTGTGTTTCTTGGGGTTCCACTCCCCTTTTGAGCGTTTTCTATATAATCTATCTTACTTATCAAAAAAAAAATCACCAAGGCTCCAGAACAAAATCCAGTCACACAGACTCAACTCAAAAAAGCAAGTCAGCTACATAAATTTTGTTTTGCCATTCCGCTCTATTTATGGCTGTAGCCTCAGTCACATAAGGAAAAAAAGATACATGAGCAATTCAAATGAAGCAAATCAACAGAAGCATCAATCGAGGACCCCATATCAAAAGTCACAACCTGACAAACAAGTGTTGCTTTTGGCTCTTATCACCTTTCGATTACTTCCCTCTTTGTTTAGTACACACCCGTTCTTATTAGTATCAAAATAACACCTTACAATAACAACTAAAATCCCACATGAGGATATAACATATACACAGATATGGGCAAAAGTTAGACAAGAAAGAAATAGCATTTCTTCATAAGATTATAATTGTTTGGCTGTGTCAAGACATTAGTAACTTCCTTTATACCAAATCTTAATTTATAGAATTCCAGCTTGACTACCAAAGGCAAATCAAAGCATACAGTGGGCCGATAACCATTGAAGGTATAACTTAAAGGAGGTCAATACTGGATAAGCTGTTCATACTGATTTCAGAAACCAAGAGTGATTGGGTTGTCTTGCATTAAAAAAAATGCAATGCCACTCTATAGCAAAACAAGAACCGCAAAGAAATTTGCACCATAAGAGACATGAGAATATCGTGCATACATTATCGACGCATTGGCATAAATATTCTTTGGTTTTAGAGCAATTATTCAGTGAAATATCTATAACACAACGGACCATCATTGGTGCTTACATTCCTTGGCAGATGCGCTTTTAGTCTTGTTTCTTGTTTAAGTATTTTGTTTTCCTTCCTTAATTTATTTCCTCCTCCCTTCGTACCTCAAATTGTGGTTTTTATTAAAAAGGAACAAAATAAGGCGCTTACAATAGTCGGAGCATTAAGATTGTAGAATTTCTCAAACATGGTTGCTTCTTGACTTGTAGAGATGCACGCAATGTTCCATAAACATGATCTAAATTCACAAAGAAAAAGTGAATCTTAAAAATTACCAAACGGATTGCTTCATCAATGACATTTTTGTAGCCCCTTTTGAACCGATGGTGCTTCCCTCCTGTGAGAACTTTGGGTTATGAGCACATTCATCATGAGAAATGAATATCAACTGAACTCATTATATATCTTACCAAGTTTCTTTTCAATAAATGTAGTCAACCCATCTGAAGTCACACTGTCTGTGATGATAGTTGTTCCTGGATGCTAGTAAAACGAAAATGGAACCAAAACAAACGACAAGTAAGATTCACACCAGTACAATTTTTTTCTTTTTCCTGTTTTCTTTTCTTTTTGTTTGTGGGGATGGGGTTAGAGGTGTAGGGGGTTCTGATGGGAGACCATTTCAAATTATAAAGCAAAAATTTGAAGACAGATTAACAAAGAAAACTTACTTCCTCGAGAACAATTGCAGACATTAAAGCAATCAAACGATTCCGGTTTAATTCACGGCCGGTGGAATCCACAGCAGCAGATCTGGAAGAAATACATAGTCAAGATCATCCAAAAATGCATGCAGATGAACATATGAGCTGTAAAAACCACCACCTGTCAACATCTGTATCAAAGATTATCCCCAAATCAGCCTTGTTGTCAAGGACTGCTTGAGTGATAGCTTTCATTGCTGCCTTGTCCTCTGGGTTTGGGATATGATTTGGAAATAAACCTGATGTGATAAATAGATTTATCATCAGCAAAAGGAAACATATGAACATCCTCCTCAAAATTTTCAGAATTAGATATTTACCATCTGGCTCCAAAAACTGACTGCCAGAAGTAATAGCCCCAAGAGGTTCAAGCACCTTTGCCTGATAAGCCATTTAAAGTAAAACAACTAATATTATTCTATGGTATAACTAGAATTAGTTTAACATATGACATGAATTCACACTTTCAAGGAGAGAGAATTAATTCAACTTGAATCCAGAATCATGCATCCATGTAGTAAAATATAGTCCTATTTTCGGCTGTACATGGAAATTGAACTGTACCCATTGCAAATTATGAGCATTCAAGTGAGGTTATCATCATTTTTCCTAGTACCAGGTTAATATTAGGGTACTTTAGGATATCAGAAAATGACCCAATTACATTCACAATGGGGATATTTTTCCAAAAACACTTCCAGCTAGTGCATCAAAATGTGAAACTATGACAATTGTGTATTTCTTATATCACAGGACATCCAAACTTGAACCGGGGGGTCATTGCTTTGTACAGCAGAAAAAAATAGTCCTGACAAGCATAAGGTCACATAACCTTATGTTTGAGTCTCACAGCAGCCACTGCAAAATTTTGCCAAAGATTAGATTGTCTCCAGTCCTCCCTCCTAGCACCCTGCCTAGGCGGGACATAAACTAAATTTCCTCCCCCTCTTTACCCTCTACAATTTTTTACTTTTCTTTTTACCCTTTTTTGGTGAAGTGATCACTCTGTTCTAAAGGATGGAATGTACGCAAATGCCTTTAGAAGCAATTAGGACCAATGCATCCTCATGGGACATCAAACTAAGGGGTGTGGTCACTCAGTGTATCAAGACATGCACAAATTTTAAACCTGCCAAAAGGAACGTATAGTACAAGTTCTAGCTCATTACTTTCACCTTCCCCGAGAGGATGATGCTGAAAGAATATATCAATTGCTGTATTTAAAGAGATTCCTATATACTAAGCATTAAAACTAAAATGATATTATGTTCAATATTAAAAATAAATAATAAAAAAAATTCTATTATCATCCAAAGTTGATAATGGTTTCATCACTTCATATTACTACACATCATTTATCTTTATTAAGTGCAGGCAAGGCCCTAAATCTAGACCTGAGGTATACTTTGTAGCAATCAATATCAAAAACCATCTACAAATATATAAATTCAGAAGAAAAGAAAAGAAATGGCTTAACATGCTCTTTACAGAGCTACCAATTCATTCACATCTTGTAAACCCAAGACTTCTAACAAAAATATGTCGGCTGCTACTTTTGGCTTTGTCAATTCTTTAGATTAAAAAAAAAAAAAAAACAAAAAACGAGTAGCATCTTGGTCCATTGATAACTTGGGACCACTAATAAGTGGATGCTAGAGTTCAAGTCCCATTAATATCTGTAGAGATCATTGCTTGGGCAATGAAAAAAGCTCAGGCAAATAAGTGAATGCACAGTCATGCAGGTTAGAGTCCGAGACAGTCACTTTGTTCAACATATTACTAAATTTAATATTGAGAATAGTCACAAAGTCAATCTACCTGAAGTCTTTCCCCATTGGAGCACCTAGTGTAGACGGAACCAGCACTAGGTAATGTTAAGTCTTGCAATTTCTAAATGATGGACATTAACAAACTTTGTATCTTCAGATGTACTTGCCTCTAGGCTGGGAAAATATTCTCTACCCATGGACTTCGAATGATAAATAGGTCTACTTCTTCCTATTATTCTTTAAAAATTAGAAAATTTCAAATCTTCGTAATGGATCACCATGAATATTCATTTTTGCGCCGTGAATCATGCAGAACATTAAAGCTTGAAAAATAGAGGAGATCCATGATTGCACTCCCCAATGTTATAAAATAGTTCCTTGTAATATGTGACATTACAAAGAAGCTTGAATTAACATAAAAAATTGGTATAAGACCTTAAAACAAACTACTGTTCCCAACAAAATGAAAAATCAACTGTCTTCCAGCAAGAGTTTATACTGTAATTTTTTGTTTCAACAAGTCAATTGTGAACAAGGTTCGATTTTCACACATTTAAAACATCTGAATCTTCCAGACCTCATATAACAAAAGATTGTCTAAACAAAATTCTCTATAATCACATAAGGACAAGAAATTATCTTCTATTAACTTTTTGGCTTCCAAACATCAGATAAGAAAATACCATAGCCCATACATACATACCTTCATATACAAATGTATATACAGAGATAGAGAGAGAGGGAAATCATATTGTTCCATAAAAGTAAAAAAAAAGAAAGAAAATATATTAGAGGAAACAAGCTAAAAATATTGAACTTCATAATCCAACTTAATAAATGGATTTAATTCAAGGCACCGTATGACATGATGTAACCTCTGCAGGCAAAAAAGAAAAAAAGAAAAAAAAAGGAGAGAGAGAACATGAAAAAAGGAATAACAACAATATAACAGTAATGATGATAGTGAACCGTAGCCACATTCTCTGTAACTAAATACAAAATTATATTCTATCTAGAATAACATCAAAAGAAAAAGCGACTTCAAATCAATAGAATTGAAACTTACACTAAAAAATCCTCCTGCTCCATTTCCTGCATCAACAACTATGTGAAACCCCTCCAGTGGCTTCTCTGAGATTCAAAACAAGATAAGCATGTGGGATGTTGACCACTTAAGGAGGGAAACCAAATGTCAATGAGTAGATAAAACAAAAACAACTATTATAAGAACAGATTTATTAAAGAAAAAATCCATTCACCAGATGTCAAGCACAGGACATGACATCCAGTTCCAATGAAGAGCATTTCATGTGGGGCAGCAACTTGGGTGGGTTGGTCAAGTTGGAAGAGGACCCTAGATGGGTCCAACCCCCTATATACTCTGTTTATATGAGAATGAAAATAAAATATTTATTTTCCCTAACAACATAATCACATGATATTATCAGAATGTTATCAGACACAGAACCTATGCCTTACAACAATCACAGGATGCATCGTTCTTTTACTCATAAAAGAACGATGCAACCTCAAAGAGGATAATATCGATACTTGCGAAGTAACAAAGAGACTGGGTTACAACATTTTAACCTTTTTGAGTACAAGGATAACCCACAAAGCTGTACTTATAGCATGAGGTCTAATTAAACCAAGCATCTTCATTCTTCATTTCTCCTCATTTTCTCTCTTGATCTATACAATTCTCAAACCTAGCCATAATCAAAGTGAGTTTGAATTATGTTAGATTAAGTGGGTTTGAACTATGCGAGGTCAGGGAGCTTTTAATTGGATTGTTGTGAGGGGAAATTAAAGTGAGTGAGAGGCTGCTAAGATTGCAACGATGACTGCAGTAGACCCTATTCCTACTGAAATTAATTTAATTGTTATAGGCACACGATCCACCTCTCCACCAGACATAAGATTCTACATTGACAGAAAGATTTATGGGTTTCAAGTGGTTGTATAAAATCAAATTACGAGTTTGTTAATATATGTTATTGGTTATTTTATTTGTATGAACTCTTCCAGATAATTGGAATTACCATATTTTCTAGTCATTTTTTCATAAATATTTATTCTCTAAACATGTCGTATTTAGTTTCTCCAAGTTCACTCAAGTTTAAAAAAGATTTTCCCAAAAATCATTTCAATAATGTAACAGTATCAGAACTAGTAAAGATCTGCCAATTCTCCAAAGACCACTTCAAATGTTGCGAGAGCTACCAGGGTTCAAGTGTGTTGCGCAAACACATTTCTAGTTTCTCTCCCTTTTCTGTCTTTGAGAAAAAAACATATCTCAATTTTACTCTATCTACATGGCTAGTGCATATCATTCCCCCAGCAGTTATAGAGCAGTTAAGCCTGTATTGAATATTTTTTTTTTTTTTGATAAGTAGGACTGTATTGGATATGTGAACGGGTGATGCATGAGGACATTGCCAATGGCCATGTAAAGGGAGTATTGTTGGGCTATAGCAATATTTGCATAAACTACATTAAGTTCCTGCAGGCCATGTGGTTGAAACAGCATAGGAGGAATATCTTGTCTTATGCTTATGAACAGGTAGAATGGTAAGGGGAAGACAACGCTAGCTAAAGGCATTCAAGTTACTCCAAAGCACACCAGAAGACAAAAGAACTACAAGTGTATAAATATTACAATGTATTTTAACGGTACCATCTCTATAAAGAAATTTTAAATATTTCTGCAAGGGGTTTAAAAATTTTAGTTCCTTTGTTATTGTTTGATTTAATAATAATTTTTTGGAAACTTTCAAGGATGCGATGAACAAAAGGTCTTGCCATATAATCGCATCATATTTATTTATAAAAATACATATACATATACATGCATAATATAGCTGACTTCTTTAACTTAGATATGAGATCCGAAAACAGCCCCATGTCCAAGTAAAGGGTGAATCAACAAACGAGTACAATAGACTTCCTTAAAGTTATTTATTTATTACTATTAGCTTATTAGTGTTTATTTAAATAATACTTCACACGGGTTTTAACAATTAAATAGTTACGGTGGTTGTGAAGAGTGAAAATAGGAAATATGGAAGGATATAGGATAAAGATTAAATAGTTAATGGGGGTTAGATTGGAAATAAAGAAGAATAGGTGGGTTTGAAAAAAAATATGCGACAAGTGTGCATGTTTTTAATGTCATATATGAATGCGTATACATGTGCACTTACCAGATGCAAAACTGTGGTCTCCCAAAGCCATGTGTCTACTATGTTTTATATGTATATAGTTGTCAAGAAGCTTCCAAAGGAAGCTTTATGTGCAGTCTCTCTCTCTCTATATATATAGAGT
>JAOTQH010000014.1:1341006-1352383 GCA_025631255.1 Cornus kousa | reverse complement strand
TTCTTTCCCTCTCATTTTCTCTCTCCCCATCCATTTCATTCTCTCTCTCTCTATATATATAGAGTGAAGTGAGGAATAAAGGGAAAAAAAGAAGAAAAATGATGAATGAATGACAAGTGGGGAACACTTTGCCATTCTCTACACATGTATAATGTGTATATGTATGCACTTGTCATGAAGCTTCTCAAGGAAGCTTAGTGTAACAATATACATATAGATGAGAGAGAGAGAGAGAGAGAGAGAGAGAGAGAGGAGGAGGAGGAGGAGGAGGAGGAGGAGAGGGAAGCTTGAGAAGGAGAAAGAGGAAGAAAAATTCAAGTAAAGTTCAAAGAGGTAGGTTTCCTAACTTCCCCAATTTTTGAAATTCTTGTTTTATTTGTTAAAAATTAGAAATCCTACATAAATGTTTCTTATCATGTGAAATGTGGATTTATGTTGTCTAACCATTATGTTGAGCATGAAATTAGTTGAAAAAATTGCTAAATTTTGAAATGAATTCATGTGTTGGGAAAATTGAACTGAACAGTTCTGTTTTAGGGCTGAAATTTTTACACTTTGACTTGTTATTTGCAAATGAGATTTTGGGATATTAAGGTAAACTTCTTGAGGAGTTAACAGGTTTTTATTTGACTCAAAATGGTTGAGTTTTGGAATTATTATGGATTTTTGAAGTTGGAGGAAACTAGCTCTGCAAACTGATTTTCTTAGTGCAGAATTTTCCTACTGTTTTATTCAATAACAGACCCAATTAGTAAAGGTATTTATTAAAGTAAGAGAAATGATAGAGCCTCCAACCTCAGCTTCCGAATTATCCGACGTTGCCTTGCCACATCAGCCCACTACAAAATGCAGTGGCATATTTGTCTGTATATATCTAGTCACCTCCCTCCATCAAATAAAATATACACAGCCACGGCAAATACAGAGATTATGATCGATTAGTTGCTTCTTTCCACACCATGGCCAGACAATCAAACCCAATATAGTTACTGTTGTTCCAAAAACTTTGTTTTGCCTTTGACTATATGTAAACAAATTACAGGTGAATGAGATATAATTCAAATAATCCTATATATGCTCTGGATGTTATTGATCGTTAATTACTTGTTGCTTGGAGCAAAGGAGGAGTTAAGACTGGAGAGAGTTAGGCTCAGTCGATTGGAGAAGTAATCTCCACCAAGTGCGCAATTACAGTGGTGTGTAAAAATGGGATGGGAAAAAAAGAAGATATCTATATAATTTCAGATGATGAGTAGACTAATAGCAAAATTGAAGTCTTTGAGAAGGAAAGACCCATATGTGTGTGTATATATATATTTAGAGAGGATATATATATATATATCTATATATATATATAGAGAGAGAGAGAGAGTGGCGATGCAGAGAGATAGCAAAATTGAAGTCTTTCAGGTCTTCTCCTGCTGGCACACCACATCCGGAACCCATCAACACCTGCCGCCGAAATATAAACTACCACCACCATCTTCAAGCATCCAACTTGGTGGGCTCTGAAAAAACCCCTAAGTTTAATTTGATTTTTTGGGCAGTCCGGCAGAACATGTGGCGATGGTGGAATGGATTTAACATCCTCTCTTCACACGATCGAAGGCACTGTTGTTGATTGTTGTTGGGTTTGAAGATTTGGGGGAAAAAGCTGCAGAATCCGCTGGCGGAGGGAGAGGACCATATTCATATGTGTGTGTGTGTATATATATATATATATATATTTATCTTGTGTTAACCGAAACAACAGGAACCAAAGGCGGCCGGTGACAGATGAGGACTTCGTGGGTTGGTCGGATAGTGTATCGATAAATCCTTCCCCATGAGGTATTAAATACGTGAATTTTCTTCCCTTACTCAAGCCGGTCGCTGATGACAGAGATTCTTTCTGGCCCATCAAACTTTATTACAAAGTAACTTTATTTTTTTTTATAAAAAATGTGTCACTAAAGTAACTTTATTGAGAAAGCCAAAAAGAAAGAAAAAGAATAAAGATGCCAATGCATTTTGTAGTGGGCTGATGTGGCAAGGCCACGTCGGATGCGGAGGATAATTTGGAAGCTGAGGTATGAGGCTCTATCATTTCTCAAGTAATTGATTGAAATTAAAATATAGTTTGTTAGCTTTCATTTGGTCCTAGTTTCACCCAAATTGAGTTTGAATGCTACTTTTGGTGAATTTTGTTACTTTGTTAAGCATGAAATTTTTTAAAATGATTTGAGATGTGATTGTTGTTATCTCACGACCATGTGGGACAGGGCTTTTCATGCCAATCGGGATAGGTTCATTTTTCGAGCTCATGACAGCAACTGTTCAGTTCAATTTTTCAGCACAATAATACATTTCAAAGCCACACAACTCTTCAACTAATTTCATGCTTAACAAAGTAATTTAACAACTTAAATCCATATTTTATATGTGAAGAGATAATTATAGAAAATTTTCAATTTTTACTAAATAAAAACAATATTTTAAAAAATGGGTAAAGATAGGAAAACCTACCTCCTTGCTTCTTGCTCCCTTTTGTTTTGCGTTTTTTTTATTCTTTCAACTTTGTATATATTGTATACACTAAGCTTCCTGCTTCCTTGAGAAGCTTCATGATAAGTGTATACATATACAAATTATACATGTGTAGAAAATGGCAAGTGTCCCCACTTGTCATTCAGTCATCATTTTTCCTTTATTTTTCACTTCACTATACGTAGAGACTACACATAAAGCTTCCCTTGGAAGCTTCTTGGTAACTATGGTAGTGTTTGGCATGGCTTCTGGGGACCCCAAAACGGGCTTTTAAACCCAAGAAGTCCTTCAATATAAAAATTAAGTGTTTGGTGGGTTTTAGTAAAGCCCAAGCCCTTAGAAGCCCGTTTCATGAAAGCTATGAAAACTAACTTCTGTGAGTGACTTTCGGGAAGTCAGATGACATTAACCCTATTTATTGTTTCATAATACCCATATTAGCCTTTAGTCTTCATTTATTTGCAGTTTTTTTCTTCTCCATGTTCTGTCCTGGGTTTCCCTCTGTAACATCTGCTCAACCTTTCTCTCTTATTAGATTCTTTTTTTGTCATTCTGATTAATTAAAAATATTAAATCTATATTATTTCGATTACCAAAATTTTAAATCTAAAACTGGTTAGGCTAAAACCCACCCACAGGCCACTTCTTTTCTTTTCTTTTTTTGTTTGGTGGGGGGGTTCATTCATGGCATGATTTGCCAAGAGGGTTGTGGCCAACCAACAGAGCACCTTTATATGATGCCTTGATGATGGCGAACCTTCCGAAAAATAGTGGATCAGGCTGTTTCAACATGGCCATGTAATGAATCATCGCAATAGTTGAGACATAAGATCGCGTGAAATAACCCCTACAAATCTGAGTCATTTCAATCACCGGAGTTCTGAATTTGTTGCCAACACGAATATGATATGGGCCAAAGAAAATGACGAGTTGGGTTGGTCTAATTGGGGCTGATGGGTTAGAAGTACAGGACAATACTGTAAATGAAAAAATAATATTCCAAATTAAAAGATATTGTCAATTTTTAAATGAATTCGAAAAAATGTTTTCTCCAAACATCTTTTTAATTCTGAATTCCTTTTATTGGAATTACTTCTAAGAATATCTTATTGAGAAAGGACTTCAAATGACATGAAGCTTCCCCAAACAGACAATATATATATATATATATATATAACACATGTTAGACATATGGCTTTGGGAAATCTCGTTTTTGCATCTAGTAAGTGCACATGTATACACATGCATACATGACACCTAAAAGCATGCACACTTGTCACATTTTTTTTTCTTTTTCTTTCAAACCACCTATTATTCTTTATTTCCAATCTAACCCTCCATTAACTATTTATTCTTTATTTTAGATCCTTCCACTTTCCCTATTTTCACTCAAACGACTACCATAACTATTTAATACTTAAAACCCCCGTGTGAAGTAATATATTTAAATAGACACCAATAAGCTAGTAGTAACAAACAAAGAACTAAATAGAAATGTAGGATATTACACCTAAGTTCAAAGATAAAATTGGAACTTTACACATTTCCTATCCAAGACATTTTGCAGAGTCAATGCGGTCAAACATTGACTAAAAGATCCTCTCAATGAGCTAACAGTGACCTTGGATTGAGGTGGCCTAGAGTGATATGACAAAGAATTTTATATATAAAGCTGGGCTTGGATTATGTCAGGCTGCCAAAATCTAAGCCCAATCCTAAGTGAGATGAGGTAGGGTTCAGTTTTGTCAACTCAAGCCCAGCCCAAACTTCAAAAAATATGCCCAAGCCCGTCTAAAGTTTGGGCTGAGCTTGGGTTGATACGGGTTAAGCCTGATCCAATTGCAGCCCGAAACAAGAAAGGGGGTGTTAGTCTCAAAAGTTCTATTTTGTAATTTTCACAGATCTAGAACAACAATTTGTTTGTAGGAATATTACCTATACTTCCTGCAGCTTTGCGAACTGCCGCTACAAGAGCAGATGTATAAACAGCCATGTAGTCAACCCTTTTTACAGATGAAGATGCTTTTCTTTCTGCATCTTTTAAACCTTCAACTGTGAAGTTACTGTATATGTTTGCAGCACGCTCCAAGATGTCTTTAATGTCAGCTTTCCCAAGCCCTCCAGCGTTTGTGAAGAATTTAAACCCATTCCTGTTGTAAGGAAGATGACTTGCTGTTTACAGACATAGGTTAAAAGTTCATTAGATGAAATAATATACGAAAATGGTTCAGCATTTTCTAACATTCAAATATAGATAAAGATTATATTGTGAGTAGAAATGCAATCTAAAGCCATCTGCTTAAAAATTAAAAGGTTTGCTTCAACTTGAGTGACTTCATAAATTTATTAGAAGGAACATGCTCAAGTACTTACCTGTTATCATAATGGATCCATCAGCTGGACAGAAGAAGTCATCATCTTCAGTAAGTGTGCTATTAAACATTGCTGGTGTGGACGCTAAGCTAAAAAGGCAAAATCAGATTTATCAGTATGGCCTGGCTATTATCAGTCATTACTCGTAAGGAAAACAACGCATTTTCTATGTTGGTATGTGTTATACATGTCTGTGTGGATGTATACAGATAAAAAGTAATAGAAAATTAATGGTATCGTTTTTGAATGATTTGAACTCAAGTAATAACATATAGATCAGATAGTGATCATTCAGGGAACAAGCTCTTGTCCTATGGCACTGTAAAATTAAAAATAAAAAAATAAAAAAATAAAAAATAAAACACGAAGAAAGAAAGAAGAAAAAAGAAAGAAAGAAAGAGAGAAAGAAAGAAAAAAAGAAGAAGTTAATGATTATGCCAGAGCAGTTTATGTACTGGGTTACCAGCCAGCATGGGGCCAATAACCATGACTTGAACAAACCCTCAAGCACAGACAGCCTACCAAATACTACAATATTAACACAATTAATAGAAATAATCACCCATATTGAATGACATCCAGACCAGCACCAGCAATTCCTCGAGAAACTGCATCCTGAAAATGAATCATATAATTATCAGTAACTAATTTATTTATTTTTTTCCGGAATGGTAATGAGTATTGTAAATATTTTGAAATCAAGGTGATAACAGTATGTTTCTTCCAGGAATGGATCTTTCTCTTAATTTTTCTTTCTGATACCATGGGAAGATCATTTTCTACAAATTGGAGAAGAAAAAAAATTACCTACTATTAGAAAAAGAAGCATTAAAATTAAGATCTATAATTATCAAAGTCAATAGTTCAAACAAAATAAGTGGGCTTGATTGATGTTATGCCATTTTGTTATCATATGTTCTTCATACCAGAAGTTTGGGTAAATATCCATTAATATTTAAACTTAAAAGTATCACAATCTTAATGATATTCATTTAATCTTTTAAATATGCAGAAAGAAATTGTGTGAATTAATCTTTCAAATCAAACCATGATACAACATCTAAAAAATTGATATCATCTATGGCCTAGCTTCTAACACCAGCCTCAACTGCTTGACCAGCTGTTTTATCACAAGTGAAGGTTCTGAGCTTCCATTGAAAGCAAATATGGCAAAAAGAGGAGAGCAGCTGAAACCTGATGTGCACTCCAAGTAAGGTTCTGATCATGAACATCCAGCAAGCATCATGACGCAGAAAAAATAGTAACCAGAAAGAAAGAAAGGGATGAGAAAATAGAAGAGATAGACTAGAAGAAGGGGATGAGGAGACAGACGAAGGGGGGTGAGAACGGATTGATTAGATAGGCAGGATAAACGGAATGGGTGAGAAAAACAAGAACAGAAATGGGACAAGGAAAAGAACACTGAGAGAACTCGGAGAAAGCAATAATCTCCAAAACTATTAAAGTCTATTACACCAATGACTTTTATAGGAAAACCCAATAATAAAAGAATATAAAATAAAATCCCAATAATTACTAAAAATAATCACTCTCCGCTAAAAGTAAAAATACTAAAATATCCCGAATAAAATATCCCTGTGCGGCTGTGCCTACACCTGACATAGGTGTGGAACACCTCACGATCTGATACGTTCCTTAGGATTGAACAAGAGTTTATGTTGAAAACAAAAGAGAGTGAGATGGAAAAATAATAAGTTTCCAAGCAACTTCGAGGGTAGCAACCTCCACAAGACTTTAAGTCTAATTTAATTCCTGCTTTCTTTATTCATGTCAAACTCGGAAACAAAACGTTAACAGAAGACCAATTCTAAAGGAGATAAAAAGAGAGAAAACAGGGAGACTAATTCAGCTACAGCAAGGAAAAACTACTTCAGCTAACAGAACCCCATTATGCACGTAACACGATCTCCATCACATCATTGTACAATTGCCTCAATTAATGCATGAAGAAGTTTAAAGGGCACTTGGTTCAGTGGTAAAAGCTCAGATTACCATAAGGAAAAAACAAAGCAAAACAAAACAAACATGGGCCCAAATCTAATGGCAGCCACTTTGTGCAATTGAGTTCTGGAGCTTCTCTCTCCATTTAGAATCAAATATAGATAAAATCAGGACTATCAACAAATCCTTAAATAAAAACATATAATCAAAAGCAAACATATATATGTATTATATTAATAATGGAATGACTAATATTAATGAAAAATTCAGAATAGTTATTTATGGTGAAATTTACTATGCTTAGCAGCTAAATTTGTCTCATACTCACAAACACATCAGACATAGATACCTGTAGCTCTTGTGCTGATATTCGAGAATCGTGGCCAATAGAAACTCTCAGGCGTTTAGATCCAGCAGGTTTTTTCTTGTCCAATAACCATGCAGCAAATGCAGCCGCTATTGCTTCTGTAACTGGTAGGGTGAGGTTAACAGGTTCTCCCTCAACACCAGCAATTGCAACTCCTCGAATATCACTGTGCAGAGGAAAATTAGTCCATGGAAACCAATACGCCTGCATGCATATGCATGTTCCCAAACGAGTATGCATGTATTTAAGATGTATATATGTACTCACGTTATATTGTTATATTATAATGTATGATGTATAGTTATGTTTGGCATTTTAATTATTGTGGTTGCTAATTTGATACATCAAACTCGATCAAAACACTATATAGTCGGAATAGTATACATTCGACAAACTCAGATAAGTACTGGATGATTGATTCCATCACTTTAGCATATTCTGCCAGACTATGTTGAATGCATCCATATCCTCAGGTAAAACAGTGTCAAACTGTTAGGACAAATGAGTAAATAATTAGGAGCTGAAACCATCGGCTAGATAGCCAAAGGTGGAATCTATCCCCACAGAGGATGGCAGGATTCACAACCCATGGAGAACTGGGAGTTGGGGAAAGAAATAACTCCGGAAAAAAATATCCGAGTCGAATGCATCCAAACCAGTAACAATCCACATGTTACGCACCAAAAGTAGAAGATCCAGTAACAATCCACATGTCATGTGTAAATGGTTCTTTTAGCCATCAGCATGGATGCTTTAGTAATTAACACAACAATGTCACAATTTGTTTTTTAATCCAATTCTCCTATTAGGTCAAATTGATGGATATCTAACTTGCCAGAAGGAATTAAATAAAAAGATACAGTGATGTCAAAGATACATGCATATTAGAAGAAAACAAGAACCAGAGTAATGTAAAAGATATTCCTGACAGTAATGTTCCAACGAGATTCCAAAAATTCATATTAAAGACACACCAAACTAAATTGAAATGACATCCCATAGTGGCATATTCTCTACCTGCCATTTTGAAGCTTTAGGAAATTAACTTTTTCAAGAGATGGAATAGCAGCAGTAGATGGAGCAGCTGCAAGAAAAGCCCTTTTATAGTTACAATTTTGTAATTGACAAGATGATAGAAAAGTTATGCAGTCAACCATCTTTCTGATAAACAAGACTGTCAAGACACAAAATCAAAAGTTATGCTTGATAAAAAAATAAAAATTAGCTGACAAAATTTATAATGAGAGCCAGATTTGCGGAAGTATTTTAAGTGTGTCTAAAATGCTATGATTGCACTTGATATCAACCTGGGTAGTGAGAGTCTAGAACAGACCGTTGCAGTATACTGTTCCTCGGTTAATAAAACCAGTCTGATTTTTTGACAAGGTACGCAATTGCATGGCAGAGATTCCAGTCCATGCGAATTTCCCTCCTTGAAGGGGAAGCATATTGTGCATATTAGGGGTACAACAGTCCCTTCGGTACAGGGTGCTTGACTGCCTATTCTGTTGGCAGCACTGCACAAACAAAAAATTTTGGACAATCTTCCCTGACATTGCTGCATGAAATTTATCAGATTTCAGATTAGTAACAACTTAATTGGAAGTTAGAATTATGATTATCATTGCAAATCTATCTTGGACTTTAATTCTTGATATGTCAGGCTCCAAGACGATGCAAAAGGACACAAAAAGAAAACCTTAAGTATATTGTTTGTTGAAGGCGAAAAGTCGCAACTAAGTAATTTACGTATTGCCTTTTTTAATAACTTGTCTTGACATTTTAAAACTCATCTCCAAAATTCCCCAATGCTATTATAAAATTTGATTTTTTGAAGCTCACTTTTTTATTTCTTTTGTTTAATATAGTCCTTTACGATTGTTTAATGAGTTTGGAAGGCTTGTACATAAAGAACAACGCCGGACACTCCTCTGACTATTAACAACAATCACTAACTCCTTAGAACTCTACAATTTCCATCAATAAAGTGTACTTCATAAATAAAGGTCTTATATACATTTCTGAGGACTAATCCATGTTTGTGCATTGTGCATGTGCAATGACAACATATAACATATAGTAGACAGAAACAACTTTCCCACATGCATGGCATTGTTTGCTGCCATGTACAATTTCCATCCCAGTTCCAGTGAATGATTGGTTCGGAAGGTTAGCAGAGAGTAAAACGAGATAATTTTGAACAATTACAGACAATAGCATCTATCATGTATTACATTCCACATCCTATCCCATTGTATCAAGTAGTGAAAAGAAAGACAAGCCACAGGAGGCAACGGCCATAAGTAAAACTAGTGTAAGCAAAGACTGAATTTGGAGTGAAAGGCGACACATAATGCAAAAAGAAACTCATAACAGAACAAATGAAAACTTTAAAATATAATCCATCACCACTCTTCATGGATAACTTAATGCAGCCTTCAATTAATCATGAAAATGTAAACTCAAGTTCACTCACAGACACAGCTTAATAAACAGGTATTTACATGGACACCTCAAGTTCTGTAAAATACCAATGTCGAACGCAACAAGGCATTGTTACAGTAAGAAATATGTTTAATAAGATGATTTTTCACAAGGTAATGTCAACCACCTTGTATCACAATCCCAACTCTTGGTATAGGTGAAAAATCGAAAACTTAAGCAATTCTTTTTTTATTCTCTCTTCGTCCAGTAAAACTTTATCAATTCATCAATGTCAAATGTAGTGTGTGCGTGTGCGTCTGTTTAGACTTCAGAAGAAAAAATAATTTTTTTTTTTTAAAAAAAAAAAAAGTCAAATTTACTAATTTTAAAAGATTAGATAAATTAAAACAATTTAAATAGAGACCAACACCTAAACACTCCACCATACAAATTGTAATTCATTCAGATTAACAAACGAGCAATCCACAAATTCTTTTCACCTCTCATGCCAAATTAATAATACATACAAATATATAAATGTTTTTGTATGTGAATTCGCATATTAATAACAATATTACCTCATTCAGCAACAGATTAATTCACAACAACTCGTAATTCTTGCTATATAAATTGAGATAAAAAAAAAAAAAAAAGCTCAAAATCTACTGAAATTATAGAATTGAAAGGGAAATAGAAAACAAAATCATGAGAATTGAGCAATAATGGGAAGCAATATGAGGAAGAATTAAAAGATGAAGACGAAACAGAGAACGAAACTAAATCAAAATTTTACCCGCCATTTGATGAACGATGTCACGCGAATTGCAGTTTGGTTAGAGAGAGAGAGAGAGGAACTAGAACAGTGAGGGGAAGGGGTAGGTAAAGAGCAAGAAAATGCGATGAGTTCAATGAGACGCACGGTGCGAATATCCACGTGGGACGCAGAGTTGGAAAATCAGACGGCAGATGTCCAAAATTTTGTATCCACTCCAGGGACCCGATCTTATCTGGAAGAACAGGCCCAACTCTTTTGGTTAAAAGAGTTGGGCCTGCAAAATAAATCATTATTCACTAATAAAAACAATAAATTTCTTTTACAATTTTTATTTTTTAATTTTTCCCCACTATTAATTGTGAATTTTATTAGTTTTCTCACTAATAAAAATAGTAAAATTCACCACATTTTTGTTGGCACAATTTTCAAAATCTTTAGAATGAATCCCTCTTCATTGGTACGATTTTACAAAATTTCTTTTACAATTTTTACCACTTTTAATTGTGACCAATTTTTACTCACTAATAAAAACAATTAATTTCATTTCAAAGTATAAAATAACAATGTTTTAATTTACCCTCAGCGATTCTATTACTAAAGTCACTCATACAAATTAAACGTTAATGTCGTGTGCAATTAAATTTTTTATAATTTGTGTGGCTGACTTCGTTATCTTTCATTATAAAAGGAGATCGCTGAGATATGGCGGAATTAGTTAGTGTGTGCTACAATATTGAGAGGGTCTAAAAGTCGGCAAATGACTTTAAATAACAAATATACCCTTTTATCATTGAGGTGTTGTACTATGTCAAAATAAAAAAATAAAAATAGAGATAAATTGTATGCACAGTATCCATATTTCATTTTACTATAGAGATAGATAGGAAGAGTTATATGCACTATTCGCACTATTCTAAGTAGTTGTTGTTGTTGTTGTTTTTTTTTTTTTT
>JAOTQH010000014.1:1283200-1300534 GCA_025631255.1 Cornus kousa | reverse complement strand
TATTGATTTCTGTGATAGTTGTGTGATGGGCAAGTAGAAGAGGGTCAGTTTCAAAAAGAGTGGCAGAGATCTGAGAAAGGAGAAACTTGAGCTAGTTCGCACAGCTGTTTAAGAGCCAGCCACTGTTTTATCCATTGTTATTAAGAGCCCAAGGCGCACCGAGGCGCTAAAGGTCCCTTGGAGCCTAGGCGTACGGCGAGGCGCGAGCCTGAGTGATGTGAGGCACATAAGTAAAAATTTCAAATAATAATTCTCAGTAAAAATAACACAATTAAACAATGAACATCCAATACTAAAAACACTATATTTATCTAAATATATCACAATTAAACCAATAAAACAACCAGTAAAATAGAACAATTAAACTAATAAAGTTATTTATTCATAAGAAAAATTCAAAAGAAGTAAAACATAAATCAATTAACCATATATTATAAATTTATACTTGATGTCTTAAACAAAAGCTATCATTTAAGTACAAAACAGATCCATTAAAAGATACTTAGTAGCCTACCAAATCTATAAAGTATCATAGTCAATACTTAGTAACCTACCAAATCTATAAACCAAGAAACAAAATATTAGTTTCTGTTTTGAGTTTTGACTTGGACTCCTAAAACTAAACAATGTTAAGGGACCTAAATATCATCCTTTTCACCAAACAACATAGTCTCATCATCGTCCCCATCAAAAGATTTGTAACCTTCAGCATTTTCGTCCTCTTCTGTCTCCTCAGAGTTTGCCTCCTCCTCATCTATGATTCATAGTGAAGATGAGCATGAAAATGTTGTCCTCTTTGTTGCCCTTGGAGCTGATCTTGATCTAAAATTATAGCTGAACTCTCCAGCCCCGGTAGCTCTAGCAACTGCACCCCATGTCAAAGAGTCGTCTTCAAACACCAACTCATTTTCGGCATCTACATCTTCATCCATTATTCCAACCAACCACTGATTGCTATCATTTATATCATTTAAAAGGATAGGATCGATCCTATCACGCATGTCATATCGTCGTTTTAGTGCTCTATTATACTTGATGAAAACCAAATCATTCATAAGTTAGCTGGTTCATCTCCTTGCTATGAAGCTGCATTAATTCAAATAATTAATAACTATAACTTTTTAAAATCTAATTTTTTAACATTGAATTACTAATACTACAAACTTACATGTTCAAATACACTCCAATTTCATTCACACCCAGATGCGTTACATGCGAGGCTAAGCACGTTAATAACAAACTTTGGCAAATTAAGAGTTGTAGAACCATATGCGAACCACCAATCGGTTGTTATTTACATATTATTAGTAAAAAAATTAACAAAATTAATATTCAAATATACTAAAAAATGATTAATAAAGTTGTTTACCTAGTGCCCTTAATTTTCTTTGTTTAACAGCAATTGATGAGCCAAATAGACCATCATCTTTTATATATTTACTCAAATCCAAAGAAATTTTATCTTGCACTTCAGTGGTTGGAACCAATCTTTCTATGCATTGATATAAACCAACCATCACCTCTTCATCTTGCTCAATATTTGGATTGCTATTAAAATATTTTGGATTCAAAAAATGCCCAGCTGCATGCAAAGGGCGATGGACTTGAATATTCCACCTAGTATCAATGATCTTAAAGATGTCCTTATACTTCTCTTCATTCCCACCAAAAGCTTTGGCTATCGCTTCTTTAGCCCTTTCCACAACCTTATAAATATATCCCAGTGGAGGCTTTCTCTCACCATCAACCAACTTAAATACACAAACAAGAAGGTTTGTTACTTTGAGAAAGTACAAAATGCTTGTCCAAAACATAGGCATCAACACAATCTGTGCTACATTTTTCTCATGTATCTCTTTCGCCCATTTACTGGAGGTCCATTCTTGTGAAGTGAACGTCTTCCTCAAGCAATCCTTTTGATGATGGATGCTTGATAACGTGATAAACGAAGTGGCAAATCGAGTTGTTGCGGGTCTAAGCAACTCTTTATATCCAATATAACGCCTCATCATGTTTAACGAACCTGAATGGTTAGAAATGTAATGACCCAGTCATTTCCATCCTTTTCATTTTTTCGGCATTTTTTGTTTTTCCATCTTTTTCTTATTTTCTCTTTTCCCAGTTTCTGTTTTTGTTGCATAACCTCACCTTTTGTGCTTGGATTTGATTACAGCTTTGCATGCGTCCATGATAATTGATTTCCATGATATGTATAGTTTTACTTTTGCAGAAAAGTATGCTAGATGTTTAATTTTCTTGTAAAGGTTATGGATGCATAATTTATTAGAAAAGATTCTTGACTTTTTGGGTTTTAGTGTAATTAAATAAAGTAATTTATTTTCATATTAGGGACCATTTTACAATTTAATTTGAAAGATATTTTGGAAAAAGACTTTTTTACAATTTTTGTAAAATGTGACAGGTATCACACTCCAATAGAGCCACTTGTTGGCATTGTGGTGGAACCACTTGGAGACTTAGTATGATGACACATGGAGGATGGAGATTCACCCACTTGTTGGCCTAGGATAGGTGCACTTGTTGGCTTGGATAATTGACAAGTGTAAGCTTACGATTAAGCCTAGGAAGAAGCCATGGATTAGTGACAAGTGTAGGCTTTATATTTGGTCTTACATTATGTGTGTGTGTGTGAAGACCGTAGGATAACATAGTGAGTGGAGGAATGCTAAATTCTCCACTCACCCCACTTTATTGTATCTTCCTCACCACCTTGCTCTCAAACTCTAACCTAGCCTCCATTGAAGGAAAAACTTGGCTTAAAGCTTTTGACTTCATTTTGGCCTCCTTCCACTCACCTTAGACCTTTAAGCTTAGAATACTTTAGTTTCCTCTCATTCTCCTCTTCAAAACCCTAGTTTGGTTTTCCATTTTAAACTTTGTTGCTTTGGTTTATAGATATATAATTCTCTTTTGAGGTAGGGGTGATTTAGGTTTATGATATTGTTGTTTTATATGCTTTATAGTTTAGTATAAATTGAATACATGTCTTTAATCTAAATCTTAAGTTGGTAGGAAATAGTACCTTGCATGAAATTAAGCTAAAACATGATTTTTGGAAATGCCATGACTTGATTCATAACTTATATTAAATTGAAGTCATTTACGGTTATTTTGAAATACTAAAGACATTTATATGTTCCTATGATTTAAATCAAGTTTTGAAGTAATATATGTAATGATCATAATAAGTTCTTTAACATCTATTAAATTGAGCATATTTAGATGAGAAATGAAATCTAGAGAAATTATTTTTTTTTTTTTTTAATTAATTTCCATCCTTATTGTATTAACGATTTGAGCATGTATTGTGTTTCCAAAATTGGTTTATGCATAGTAGATAGTTTTACTTTACCTTAGTATAATTGATATAAAATATATATGTAAAAAAAAAAATTAACAAAAAATAAAAAATTATAAGCATCATCCAGAATAGTTTGAAACTTCCACGTATATCATCAAACATCAAACATCATGCTATATTCATCACACACACAATTTAATCCTATCAACCACCAACCACATCACCTCTACGTACAGTTGATATATACTATATATAGACTAGCTTACTTAGTAAGCTTTAACACTCAACAAGAATTTCATAAAATAATCACTTCTTAAAATATTCACATATATATAAAAAAAAATGTTTAATTAAATTTAAATTATGCTAATGCAATTAATTTTTGTATTGGGGTCTTACAATAAATATAACCATTTAACATTATAGCTCTTTTTATGATCCTCATTATATTTAGGATCTTAGCAATGTCCTCCAATATCAGTTCCATATTGAAATTTATACCTGTCACAACATTAAAAGAGGCACTATTAGTGACTACTTGAATCACATTTGTTGCTCCAATTTGCTGCACAAACGTGTTAAGCAAGTCAAAAAAAAATTCACCAGTCTTTGAATAAGAGGAAACATCAACAGATTAAATTAACATTGCCCCTTTAGGACAATTCACCAGAAAATTAATTAAACACCTGTGTCTTTTATTATCCCATCCATCTGCCATAATTGTGCATCCGTATTTTGCCCATTCCTCTCATGATCCCACATTAAATTGTTTATATGCTTCAGTTCTTTCTTGACAATGGGAACTCTCACTTTTTGATAAGAAGGAGGTTTCATTCCTGAACCATGTTGGCTAATAGCTTCAACAATTGGTGCAAAACTATCATAAGTAAGGGCATTGGATGATATCCCAGCATCTTATATCTATCTTCCAAACCGTTGGCATGCTCGATTTCTAAGTTCTTTCTTGCAAGCATTATCAATTGTTGTTTGTTTACCCTTGTCATTTTTTCTATTTTGCACAGCTACTTCCGAAGAAGGGGTGAAGTACAAATCAATAGGTACTTTCTGCTTTTACTTTTTTTATTGAATATTATTGCTTCCAGTTCCACTTGCCACTCTTTTACCCTTAACATCAATTATGGCCACATCATCCTCATCTTAATAATCTATGTCAACAAAATCAGGCAACAAATTTGTGTATTCCCTTTCTTCTTTCTTTTTGTTCATGTATTCTCTAATCTCTTCTTTCACATGTTCAAGACATTTTTTACATGCTTGTACGTTTCTATGTCCCCCTACAATGTATTGCTTATCCTATAAATAACTCTTTTCATAACTTTTTCACAAAAATTACACGTTGTTATATTCTTATCTTGTGGGTTTTGCAGGCGACAATAATTCCAAGTTGAATCCTTTAACATTTTTTCCTATCTATTACAACGAGAAATAGAATGGAGTCAATGGATCAAGTTAAATTCAGCAACCAAAATTCAAGCAATTCAGTGAACAACATTTAGAAACAAGCATTCAAAATTTAATCAATCTAGCAAATTCCAGTAAACAGGATGTAGCAAAATTCAACAAATTGCATTCAAAAGAAGAAGGGAGAAAAAAAAATGAGAGATAAAGATCAGAGGAAGAAAAAGTCAAAGGGACATCAAACAGAGATTGAAAAAATAATAATAATAATAAAGAGATAATAAGTAGATGAAGAAAATAAAGAAAAAAATAAAAAATAAAGGAGTAGGTGAAAGGAAAAAAATGAAGGCCAGAGAGAAGACTCAGAGAGGAGTAAATGAAGAGGAAAAAATATATATAGATCCCCTGCACAAAGAAAAACAGAGACCCAGAAAAAATAAAAATAAAAATTAACCAGATGAGAGAGAGGAGAGGAGAATGGAAGAAGAGAAGAGGAGAAGGAGGTAAAAAAAAAATAGAGGAGTGCTGGAGTAGATGAGGGGAAAAAAAATGAAGGCCAGAGAGGAATAGATGGGGGGGGGGAAATAGAGCCCCTAAGAAAAATAAAGAAGATAAACAGAGAGAGGATTGTGCAAGGAAACCCACAACAGAATGGGGTGGTAGAACGGATGAATCAAAAATTGATAGAAAGAGCCAAAAACATACACATACATTCGAGTCTAACTAAACAGTTTTGGGCAGAAGCAATAAATACAACATCCTACTTAATTAATCGTGGACCATCGGTGTTTTTGGAAAATCGAATACCAGAAGAGGTATGGAGTGGCAAAGATGTAAATCTTTCATGGTTGAAAGTTTTTAGTTGTATTGCATATGCACATATTAGCGACCATGCTAGGAGAAAGTTCGACCTTAAATTACTAAAATGGATCTTCGTTGGGTATGGCAGAGAAGAGTTTGGTTATCGACTCTGGGATAATCAGAACAAGAAAATCATTAGAAATAGAGATGTGGTTTTCAACGAGAATGTGATGTATAAGGATAGAGATGCAGCACAGTCAACTAGTCCTATACAGAGTAAGCCTGAGTTTGTGGAGTTGGATGATGATCCAGAGAGTATTGTCGCAGAGCAGATAGATGAGGGTTTTTGGGCAAAATTCACAGAACATAGTTCACTGCGAATTCCAACTCTTAAGCCTGCACCCAAAAGGTCCACGCGTCCTCATTTATCGAATCAAAAATATTTGGAATCCGATGATGGTGAGCCTGAATGCTATAATAAAGTATGTCAGGTTGAAGATGCTAGCACGTAGGAGCTTGCAATGGAAAATGAGATGAAATCCATTATCTCCAACAAAACATGAGAACTAGCTAAGTTACCCATGGGGAAGAAAGCTTTTCACAACAAGTGGGTGTACAGGGTAAAAGAGGAACACGATGGTTCCAAGAGATACAAGGCGAGATTGGTGGTCAAATGCTTTCAGCAAAAACAAGGCATTGACTACACAGATATTTTTTTACCGGTTGTGAAACTGAGTACCATTCGCTTAGTTTTCAGTATTGTTACAGTAGAGGGGTTGCACCTTGAGCAGTTAGATGTCAAAATTGCTTTCCTCCATGGTGACATAGAGGAGGAGATTTATATGCAACAACCGGAGAGTTTTTCAGTTAAAAGGAAAGAGAAACTAGTGTGCAAGTTAAAGAAAATCTTGTATGGTTTGAATCAAACCCAGAGATAGTGGTACAAGAAGTTTGATAGTTTTATGAAGCAACATGGCTACAACAACTGCAATGCTGACCATTGCTGCTACTTCAAGAGGTTCAAGTCAAGTTTTATTATCCTTCTACTTTATGTTGATGACATGTTAGTGGTAGGTCTTGATTTTGAATAAATCAGCAAATTGAAAAAGCAGTTATCTAATGAATTCGAGATTAAGGATCTTGGTGCAACAAAGCAAATCTTGGGATGAGGATTAACAGAGACAAGTAGAAAGGTACTTTGCAGTTGTCTCAATCTGAGTACGTTGAACGGGTTCTGAAGAGGTTCAACATGAATAATGCTAAGGCTGTGAGTACTCCCTTAGCTAATCACTTTTGATTATCTCAAGATCAGTGTCCGAAGACAGAGGATGAGAAAAACTTTATGGCTAAAATTTCATATGCCTCAGCGATTGAAAGTTTAATGTATGCCATGGTGTGCACAAGACCGGACATTGCATATGCAATGAGAATAGTTAGCAAGTTCATGAAGGATCCGGACAAGCTACACTGGGAAGCAGTGAAGTGGATATTGAGATATCTACGGGGTACCACAGACAAATGCCTGTGTTTCAGAAGGGGTGAGGTGAAGCTACATGGTTATGTAGATTCAGACTTTGCTGGTGAGGTGGACCACAGAAGAAATACTACCGGATATATGTTCATGGTGGGTACAACTGTAGTTAGTTAGGTTTCACAAATATAGAGGATTGTAGTGTTATTTACTACAGAGGAAGAGTATGTGGCGACGATAGAGGTCAGCAAGGAGATGATTTGGTTACAAGGTTTGTTAACAGAGTTGGGATTCGAACATGTGAAGAATGTTTTGCACAATGACAGTCAGAGTGCAATACATCTGGCAAGGAATTCAACATTTCATTCAAGGACCAAAACATATAGGAATTCGGTATCACTTTATCATATCTTTGTTAGAAGATGGGGCGTTGACACTTGAGAAAATACTTGGTACCAAGAATCCAGCTGACATATTGACCAAGACAGTGATCATGGAGAAACTGAAGTTGTGCGTAACTTCAGTCGATCTTTTAGCTTGAAGACAGAGAGAAGCGCACTGACATACATGGGACATGCATGAGAAGAAGATGGAATGAGTTTACAAGTGGAAGATTGTTGTGTTTTTGTGGAGTTTGATTAGGTAATTGATTTTTAGGAAGATTTTATTATATGGAAACTTCAAGACTGCTGAAGTTCATGGAAAATTTAGTTTCTGATCTGATTTAACTTTCTTATTGGTTTAGGAAAAATTCAGTTTTCTAATATGATTTAACTTTCTTATTGGTTTTGGATATTACAAAAGGTAATTTCTTGTAGAACAAATTATTCGGGGCTCTAAATATCAACCCTAATTAGTTCTTAGGGTATGGTAAAAAATAGAGGAAGAAAAAAGAGGGGATCATAACCCTTTCTATCTTATTAGTAAAGCGCTAACTCAGATTGGCATATTACGCCATCATACCTTACATTTACATGCATCTCTTCGATACGAATACAGTCACGAGCAATCTCCTATGAAGATGACGTTGTTGAAGTGGCTTTCTCCCCTTATCATTTCACTTATACTTCAAGATTATGGGCAGGCGTATCAACTCCATGTAAGAATATGGAGGTCTCGAGTTTAGGCCTCGTTGGTTATTAGCGGCATCCCGAAAACGTTCGGGTTGAAATATGGCTTTCAAATTAAGTTCCGAATTAGTGGATGCTGCCAAAGGGAGTTGTGTGATTGATTAATTTGTGCCAATACAAGATAGAGAATTCTCCATTATAATTTTCCATAGTAAATTTGTTTGGTGTATTCTATGGACGTAGTCTTAAGATTTGGATAAACTATGTATATCTTGTGTTCTGATTTTTTTTATTCTTTGCAATTGCTTGTTTATTGATTGAAAAGTGTTTGTTATTTACGTTTCCATCGCAAGAGCAGGTATTAAATCCGATTAATTATGCCGAGCAAGTCTAACATCATTAAACTCTTTGAACATATTACGTCATTACTTTAATAAACATAATTAAAGTAAATACCTATATTCCGTATGGCGATGATACACCTTAGACGTCCCTTTCTACTTGATGAGCCACTGGAGGCTAACACGCCTTATTGGAACACAACACAGTCGTTCATACCTTGGGTTCACGGTGAGTACCTAACCTCAATCGTACGGTCCCGGAACAGTGGCTTCAACTGTGCGCTATGTCGTCTCGGCGTATTTTAAGAATATCTTATTTAATATCCTATGTTGCGCAGGTTAGAATGTCCCTCAAAACCTAAACACACCCTCTGATTTGAGCTCTTTCTCCTCTCTCCTCTCTCTTTCATTTTGGTGCTTTTGGAGGCAAAACCTACAGTCAATTGAAGTTACAGGTTCTACTGTTCGTATTTCTTCATCAATTTATGCTTTCTTTTCTTTATTTCTCTAATTTCACCAAACATGTCGTCAATTTATCACAGTATTTAACCTAGGGTTGACTAACTTATAAAATTTCCTTTGCCTTAGTTGTGAATTCTAAGTAATGATGTTCTATGATTGAGCATTGTAGTTCTGTAAATTTGTACTGTTGTTTTATGGTTCTGAATCTTGGTTGTAATGAGGGAGGTGGAGATCCCCAATTGGCTCAAAGGGTTGCCGTTGGCACCCGAGTTTCGCCCAACTGACACTGAATTCGCAGACCCAATTGCTTATATATCGAAAATTGAGAAAGAAGCTAGTGCTTTTGGTATATGTAAGGTTATTCCACCATTGCCCAAACCTTCTAAAAAATATGTTGTTACCAACTTGAATAAGTCGCTTTCTAAGTCCCCAGAATTGGGTTCAGATGTAAACCTGTCAAATGTTCGGTCTTCGTTGAAGAAGGAAGATGAGGATAAAGGAAATGATGGAGTGGTTCAGGCAGTATTTACTACGAGACACCAAGAATTGGGGCAGGCTGCGAAAAGAACCAAGGGGTCAGGTCACCCGCAGCCGTCTGCTGTTCATAAGCAAGTATGGCAAAGTGGGGAAATTTATACTTTGGAGCAGTTTGAATCTAAGTCGAAGAGTTTTGCTCGGAGCCAACTGGGTATGATTAAGGAGCTTTCACCATTTGTTATAGAGGCACTGTTCTGGAGGGCATCTACTGATAAGCCTATATATGTGGAATATGCAAATGATGTACCTGGCTCTGGTTTTGGAGAACCAGAGGGACTATTTCGGTATTTTAAAAGACGTAGGAGGAGGAGGACATTTGATCGATACAGTCAAGGAAGCTCTGATGGCAATAAACATCAAGTAGATATTATGAGTAATGGTGGTGAAAATAAAGATGAATCCCCCAAGACTGGTCCTAATTCTTCGGTAGAGATGTCCAAGGCATCTACTTCTTCACTAACTATGTCTTCAGATCAAAAATCACGTTGCTCTAGACAAAAGACTTCAAATGCTAGTAATGAGATGGAAGGTACTGCAGGTTGGAAGCTTACAAACAGTCCTTGGAATTTACAAGTAATTGCACGTGCACCTGGCTCACTTACGCGCTTCATGCCGGATGATATCCCGGGTGTTACTTCCCCCATGGTCTATATTGGTATGTTGTTCAGCTGGTTTGCTTGGCATGTTGAAGATCATGAGCTTCACAGCATGAATTTCCTTCACACTGGCTCTCCGAAGGCTTGGTATGCAGTCCCAGGAGATTATGCATTCGCTTTTGAGGAAGTCATTCGTACCCAGGCTTATGGAGGAACTATTGACCGCTTAGGTAAGTAAGATGTTTAATGTTGAATATTTATGTAGAATTTAAGCACTAAACCTAATCTAAGAAGGAAAATGTGTCACAGACAAATCTTCTTTTTTATGATATTTTAGAGTGTCCTTTGATGCCTGAGGATGAAACTCAAGTAACGAAGTCCTAAATTTAATTGCTATAGAACTGCTGTATCTACAGTTACATTGTCACTTAAAAACTACTGCATGTTCATGCCCTTATCTGCTTCGTGCAAAAATGTGCTAAGACTTCATTTCAGTGTAATATTACAAGGATACGTGGCCAAATTGTGGTGGGTCCTGTTAGCTCTCAGTGTGAGCCGCTGTAGAAATGACAATACTTGATTTTGAAGTGTTTCATGTTCACTCCCCCCCTCCCCTCCTTATATCGTGTCTCTTAATGTATAACCAATAAGGCTTCTTTCGCAATGACTCCATCCTTAGAAACTCTGCACGTGCGCGCACATATGTCTGTCTCTATCTAAGACAGGACTGGTAAATTGTAAAACTGAGATCATAGTATATGTACGACCTATGCAGTCATAAACATATATGGATCTATTTATATGTATATGTCCATGTCAGTACATTATGTACATTTCTAAAAAAGCATATACATATATATGTATGCTAAATGCACCCTTAATTTTCTTCATATTATTTAGATTTTATTTATTTATTTATTTATTTTTATTACTATTTTTTGTGGGTGGGGAACATACTTGTGTTTTTTTTCCACTGTATGTCTACAAAAGAGTTATTAAATTTTTGTCTAAGATTTTACATTTTACTTTAAAAAATTATATTCTTGGAAAAGGACCTTGAGCAATTTGGTGTGCTTTTATGACTTACCTATATTTACAATGACCTTAAAAAGTTATTGTGAATCTTTCTTCCCATGTACACAGGTATTATGCAGGAGCACAAAACTTGATCCTTGCTATGCGTGACAACTCTCGCAGAAAGTCTAAAAATCCTATTGTTGGAAAAAGACATTTTGAGCAATGTGGTGTGCTTTTGTTCAGAGTGACCTTAAGTAGCTATTGTGAAACTATAGTATAAATGTTAGAAGATCCTATACTTGTTCGGTAGCATTGTTGTTCGTCACCTTCGCCATATGTTTGGTGCTTTGTGGACTTATTTGGGCTTCCGGTGTGTTCGGTAGCATTGTTCTTCGCATTCACCGTGTCTCTAGCAATTTTATTGTCTTTTTCCAAATCGTTG
This sequence comes from Cornus kousa, assembly GCA_025631255.1. Lineage (NCBI taxonomy): Eukaryota > Viridiplantae > Streptophyta > Magnoliopsida > Cornales > Cornaceae > Cornus > Cornus kousa. The sequence continues at coordinate 1,289,056 of JAOTQH010000014.1, read as the reverse complement.
GAAAATGATCTGTTTCATGATTTGATATGCAAGCTGAGTGTTATTTCCATACACCCTTCAGCTTGAGGGGGGGTGTTAGAAAATGCTATATTTGGAATATATTATTATAGGAATCCTTCAATTTCACCTATAAATAAAGGTGATTTTTATAGGTGATCATTGTATACAAAGATCAAGAGAGAATTTATTATAAAGTGATGTAGCCCTTTGGGCTCTTTGTGCCGTGGATGTAGGTCCTAATGGCTGAATCACGTAATATCCTTGTGTTCTTCGTGTTTCATTTCTCTCTTCACTTCCGTTTTATGCTTTTCAACAATTTTCTACTGATCACGCTACTATTATAAGGACTTGAATATTTCCAATATTGAACAGAAATGCAAATAAAGAAAGGAATACAAGGAAATATACTATAAACAAAAAATATATACAATTCAAAATATAAACATATAGGTAAAAATGAACACAACAGAGCCTAACCCCATCAGGTAATAAAACTACTGTAAATTTAATTGGGACTTGGGAGAGACAAATTTGGAGTATTAAAAAAAATATATTGACATTAAGTTTACAAACCTTGTCACTGCGAATGTCACTATTCATGAAGTGACGGCTCGAATGTACTGGCCTTTCATTAGATGCATGCACATAGACAGAGAATCTGCCATCATGCCCCTGAAAATATAATTAAAACTTCAGTTGGCATATAAATTGAACTGAAACAACACAAAAACTGCTTTCACCTAAAAATGAAATGGTTTGGAAGCAAAATGAAATAACACGAACAATTAATACAGTGTTTTCTCTTTTACTAATGTACTACATCTTAATCTACTTGGGATAAATAATCTACACATAGCAGCCATTAGTATCAAACTCACATCTGCATTTTTGCTACAGATGCATTTTGGAATTCAGTGTTTTTTCATTCATAAGGTACACAAGTTTTCTTGCAGATGCCAATGAACCAATTCCTACAAGTAAAACAGCTAGAAGAACAAAAGAAAGAAGCGGCGCTTTCAATTTCAGAAACGCCACATCATATCTGCCAACATACAGCAATTTGGAAGCTCATGCTATAAATACTCCCTCATACCATGTGAGTATAGAACTCCTTTCATTAGTTATAAACCTTTTCCTATTGCATTTTACTCTCCAATCTTTTCTACTAAACCTTCAAAAATCCTATCTCTCACCATGATCTACATTATTAAGACCAAAAACACTAACATCCAATAATTATATATCAAATTGATCACTACAAGGAATTTTTATGGATGAATTATATAAATAAAAGTACAAAATGATTTTATAGTCTCTAATAGTCTGAGAAGAATGAATAAAGATGTGGGAGATGGACACAACAGAAAACGGATACGCCGCCAAGTCATTATTAAGACCAAAGTATGACACGGGCACGGACATTTCACATTGAGGATATAACAATAAAATATGTAATTTTGTATGAAAAATATATTATATACTACAAATATGTATTTTATGATAACAACATTAAATTTATGGCCAATGATCCTTTAATTATGATCAAACATGTCAAGTAAAGGAAAAGATAACAAGGGCAAGAGATATATCTAATGTTCAAGGTGGTCGAGATGTTAACACATGCCCAAGAAGTGTCAGCCATGTGTGCGAAATTAATAATTTTATTCTAAAATTATGCACACGTCTAATATGTGTTGAACATGCGTAGAACACAAACACAAACCCTCATTGGAAGTGTTCATGCTTCTTAGCTGTCAGTTTGGTTATTTAAGTATAGACTCTTTTTTGTCCATTGATATGGTCTGATGAGTAGGTGCAATATAAGAGTAACTTCCTCCTAGTTTATGCTTTTATTAATTATTTTTAGCTTTGATACAGTTTGATACTTTGATGAGTAGTTTGGTAATTCTCCCTGTTCATTCGTAAACCAACGCAAGGCTACTTTTCTCTTGTATTTTGGAATGTGGTCAGGTAGGTGTACATAACCCTTTATGCCTACCCCTCAAAGCATGTTTTTATAACATTAACATATCCACCTCCCACTTAATGTTTTCCAATCAGAAGAAAAGCCAAGAATATAAAAGTTAAATATGCTTAGAGTTAGTCCATTCATTTAAACCTAAGACATGTCAAAACCCTGTGTCTCCATATTCGGTTTATAACCATAGTTTTCAACACAACAGTCTCAAAATTGCATCAAATATGAGACAACAAATTCTGCCACTTGCAGTGCATCCACGCTCTTCATAGAACCTTGCTTTCTGGTCTTTTAAAGCTTTCCAATGATAACAAATACATAGTTCCAAATTTCTTTTAAGTAGGTTCCACATCATAAATTATGTTATAAGGGCACTTCAGAACATTTTTTGTACACTCAATCAATCAAGTTAATCAACCATATTACTCTATACAAGAATCCACCATCGTAAGAGACCATAAAGTGAGGCAACATGAAGTCACAATTTCTATGTATAACTAAATTACGCATTAATGAATGCAAAGGTTGACAAAATTTAAATATCTATAAAAGTTATGCAAATTTAGTAAATAGTTTGTGTAAAAAAAAGATTTAGCAAAAAAAAAACAAAAAGTAAAGAAAAAATGAAATAATATTAATATTAGGAAAGAAAACTCTTACATGAAAAAACTTATCCCATAGCTTCTCAAAAGGTAAAGTACCCTGGCTCAGGAACATGAAAGCAATTTTAGGGTTCTTTGATTCAATTGCCGGTGTATTCAAAATATCCCTAATTACGACACGAGAAGCAATTTCTTCATCAGTATGTTCCCTTGTAGGAGCAGGTGGAAGCCAATTGGAAAAAGCCTTGCAACCATTGGAAGATAACACATAACAGGCAGCAGAATTCTGGGGTGGATACATATAAGCGCAAATTAAGAAGATGCTGACCAATGAAACCAATATGATTATCCACGTAGGCTTCTTTAAATGAGAGCGTTGGCGGGGCGCATGCAAGATCTGCATGTCTTTCATGCGTAGACGCCACGCCTGAGCTGTCTTCATCTTGAATTTAATGCATCACTTAGTCTGAAAACAACTCACTCCCTTTTCATAATTTCCCTCCAGAACACTTCTTACTAAGATATCAATACCTAAGAGACTACCACCAGCCTCCAATCAGATTGAGGAAGAACCTGAATCCATAAAGCAGAGACACATTTATCAGCAGGTGTAAATTATAAGAAATAAATCAATTCCAATAGTTTTATTTTGCAATATTAAAGAGTATCCTACACTTGATAATCTACAAAGAGAGAGATAGGAAGGAGTTATTCAATTCTATGAAAATATTGCCAAATTTAGCCAGCAAAAAAACTAAGAATTGGGCGAGAATCAAAATTCATTCAATGAAGTAAAATGATTCCACAAGTCACTCCAAAAGAGCAAAGTTCGAAATCTGCTCCATCGTAAAATAGCTGAACACTGAAAACTGCATAATTGATGAGGACGGGCAACAAATGCAACACTTTGAAGTGCCCATGGTACTTCCATGACACTGCATAGAATCACACTATCCAACAATGGATCTAAACATAAACTGAATTATAGCAGCAAGACTCGCATTGCAAACATCAGGACATTGTATTTGGAGCTGGAGGCCCCAATTCGAATTCCATTGTTTCTTTGTGTTATGCCATTCAATTTAGAGATGAAATAATATTCAATAAACAAGTAGTGAAAAAAAATAAAAATAAAAATAATAATAATAATAATAATAAATAAATAAATAAATAAATTACCCAATGAAAGCAAAATTCACATAGTTAAATTTGCAAACCATATCATATCCCCAAAGTTGCTGAGACTCAAAAGGCAAGCAATTGTTCGCAATGAACAACAAAAAAGGAAAATAAAAGATAATAAGAAAATCATTAAAAACTCAAATTGTCCAAGTTGCCCAACCAACAAAACCAACTGATATCTTTAATAATTTTCTAAAGGCATCAGTTTGCTAAAGAAAAAAATAAAGTCAAACCCATCCATCGAAATCAGAGCTACCAATTTCAACTCCCATCAGATTCAAACCACCCAAAACAAGACTTCTTGAAAATCAATTTGCTTCAATACCACCCAAACCTATAGGATGGGCATGATCCAGAATAAACCATACCATCCATTGTGCTACTAGTCAACCCGATAAGAATTTTATATCTTTCTCCTTATCCTCGACCTTGCAGAAAAATTAAGTATTAAGCAAGATTACAATAAAATGAAGTCGATTGGCGTGTAAATTGACATCACATTAATGAAACCAATGAAGCATTGAGAAATCAGACAGAGTTTAAAAGAAAAAAATTAATGATCAATAAATAACAAACAGAGGAACACATTTAGTAATTTCCAAGACCTCTCAAGCATATGTATATAACCGTGTGTGTGTCTGTGTGTTTGTAACTTCCTCTCTCTGTATTAAGCTGTATTTGATCAAAAGAAAGCGCATAGACCAATGAGAATGAGACGCCATACCTGGATTGACCCCAAGATTCCTATATCACGAACTAGGGTAACTAATCAAAAGATCTAGCGACTCAAGAGGTTTTGTTATAGGTGTTAAAGATCTAGGGCACAAGAAGAAGAAGACTCCAAGAGAGAGAGAGCGAGGAGAGAGACAGAACTATATAAATAGTAAATAGGATATATTTATATTTACATAAAAAAATTTAAGATAAAAATAAAAATATTACTAATTCGTTATTTCCTTCAACGATTCGTCTGTGTGTCCTCTCTCTCTCTCTCTCTCTAAATCTCTCTCTCTCTCTGTCTGAGATGAAGCCTCGCTCGAAACAGTCGTATTTGGGCTCCGTTCCATACGAGAAAATTTCAGCCGGCGAATTTTATATAGATTTATGTTTTTCAACGATCAAAAGGTAAATCCAATCGCAATGGAGGCGCGTGCGTAGTTGTTAACTTCATCAGCCTTGTAAAATTGAATGAGACAAAGGTTGTCCAAAACAGGAAAGTTGGTACGACAAGGGAACCAAACAGAATTAAAAGGAAGATATATGATAAAGTTAACTTGGGAAGTATTTATTTACTCTTCCCTATGCAGGAGCCAGCACAAAATGGAAGTCTTTGAACGTCCATACTATTTATTTTAGGACAAGAATGGTAAAGGATAATGGTTAGTTGTTAGAGGAGACTGAGGAGGGTGTAAGATTTGAACACGGGCTTTCTATTAATTAAATGGTATATTAGTTGATCAAAATCATCTTCTAACAAGATTAATCTCAAAGACTTGTGCCAACCAAGATAGATGGTGTCATTGTCTGTCAATTAAATGGAACTCTAAGGGTCCCTCACGAAATTTATGATGGAAAATGAAAGAAAATGAAAGTGAGAGAAATTGAAGTAAAGGAAAAAAAAATTAACTTTCTAGCAAACATTTGGTTAGGAGGAAATTTTATAAGAAATGTGTGAGAAAATATTATTTTATTAGTTCGAAAAGTATGAAATACAAAAGAAAATGATTGTACTTATCAAAATCACTCTTGTGATTTTAAACACTAAAAATAAAATAAATTTGTGTTACTCCCTGCCCAATTATTTATATTCATTCTTTAAAAACAAAATAAATAAATGACGATAATAATGATAAAATATTAAATTATTAAGATTTATAATATAACTATTTATATTAAATTTTAAATTATTTATACGTGAGGAATTTTAGAGGCTTACTTCAAAAATACATAGTACCACACATATTTGAAAAGTTACTTGACAAATTTCTTTCCATAATTGGTGTTCTAAGTTAGTGTCATGTATAAATATATTAGAAGTCTATAAAGAGTTAATCACATATACAAATCACCAACAATTGATAAGGGGAATAATAG
>JAOTQH010000014.1:1254679-1266948 GCA_025631255.1 Cornus kousa | reverse complement strand
TTTATATATATATATATATATATTTTGGTGCAATTTTTCATGTTTAAATTTTGGTGCAACTTTTGTTGCCATTTTTGAAAAAAAATTTGGTGCAACTTTTGTTGCCATTTTTGAAAAAAAATTTTGGTGCAACTTTTGTTGACATTTTTTTTTTTTTTTTTTTTTTGTTTGTTGTTGTAATTTGCAACTTCGTTCTCCTTGTGGTTAACTGGTTATAACTGATTTTGGTGTGCGTAGACTTTCAGAAAATAAAGGCACATGCTGCAGCCATCACAGAGGAAATTGGTAGTCCTTTTAACTATAATGAGATTCCATTGGATAATGCATCCCAGGAAGATCTGAACTTGATAAATCTTGCAATTGATGATGAAGAACAAGATGGATGTGGAGAAGACTGGACCTCAAAACTGAATATTAATCTACGGCATTGTGTCAAGATCAGGAAAAATTCTCCATCTATGCAAGTACAACATGCATTGACATTGAATGGGTTGTCTTCTGACGCAAGTCCCAGTTCCGATGCCTTATATCTCAAGTGGAGATCTAGGAAATCTCGATCAAAACGGAATTTAAATCATCCGGTCTATATCAAACCATCTGACGGTGTTCAAATGGAGAAGGGTGAAGTGTTGGGAGCAAACTCAGATGGCAACATGGTTAGGAAAGTAGATAAAATTATTCAATATTATAGAAGAAGCTTCAAGTCTAAGCGTGATGATTTTGCACAAGCAAGGCAGGCCTCTGGAGACCCTATGAAGCACCCGCCTGAAGAAGTTTTAGCTGCCGATTGTGGAGATTCTGATAAAAAAAGCAGAAGCACATCTGAGAACATCTCTAACAATGAAAATACTGGAAACAGTTCTCCAGGACTGGATGTGTTAGCTTCTATTGGAAAATCTGTGTTGCAAAATGAAAGTCAAGTGCTTGGAACGACCATGGATGAGTATTCTGTTCCATCACAAAAAGCAGATTTAATTGACACTGCCACTCCAGTAGTTGAAAATGTGGAGTCGAAAATTCAAACCCATACTTTGAAGGAAATGATCATGGAGGGAAAAGATGTGGATTCAACCTGGGATGTTGCTGAAATGCACCCGAAGCTCAGGGTCACTGAGAGAAGCAATGAGAAAAATGAGAGATGGAATGCTGAAAGTTTTGCTGGTTCACTCGCTGCTGTTCACAGTATTGAAATTTGTGAGATGCACAGAGAGAATCAAATTATGGAGAAAATTAGCATGACAAATGAGGGTTATGATCTGGTGACTATGGATTGTTCTGAAGGGCAATGCCATATTCAATCTAATATGGATATTTTGGTGGAGGCCTCTGGTCCTGCAAAATCTGTGGTTTCATGTGCTGATGAACCTGTTATGGGGAGTTGTGATGCACATGTGGAGAAAACAGTTGAGAAATTTTGCATGAACAGCGATACACATGATTGTGCGACTCCGGATGATAAAGTACAGCGAGAAATTCAGACTACAAATGGAAGTAATGAGAAGGAACTTGTTTCAGGCAACGTTAAACTAAGAAATCAGTCTACTACTGTAACAATGGCAGAAAGTCTTGAAGTTCCTAGAGAGGTCAATGCTGCTAAGGAAATGCTTATTGGTGACGAGAATTCTTCTTTGCCTGACAAGAGATGGCCGGAACAGACCAACTCTATGAAAATTTGCATGAAAAATGAGGTTTTCGCTTGTGTAACTTCAGATGATAATGTGCAGCCCGAAATTGAGACTACAAATGAAAGTGATGTGAGAGAGCTCGTTTCAAGTAATGTCACACTGATAAATAAGCCAGCATCTGTCTTGACAAGAGAAAGTTCTGAAGTTCAAATAGAAACCCATGCTACCGAGGAGATGCACAGTGGTGGTGAGAATTGTTCTTTGCTGAACGACGGGGAGCTGGAAAACGATGAGTCCAACACGGTGCAACCCAGGTCTTCTGGAAAAAAAGTAAACAAAAGAAAAAGAAAAATGGAGCTGCAAACAGATCAATTCGATTTCAGTGGCTTTATTAGGAGTCCATGTGAAGGGTTGAGGCCAAGGGCTGGAAAAGATGACACTAGAAATGGATATGACAGTAACAAAATGGTTGAGGAGAAATTGGCACAGAAGAAAGTTAGGAAATGTTCAGATGATTCTATTTCTTGCAAAGGCAAAAAAGAAAACATCAAGGGGAACACAATGGGCTCTTACAAATGTGACCTTGAAGATTGCTCAATGAGCTTCAGGACAAAGGCAGATCTACGCTTGCATAAACATAATCGGTGCCCATACAAAGGGTGCGGGAAGAAATTCAGCTCCCACAATTCCGCAATGCTTCATCAACGTCTTCATGAAAAAGACAGGCCCCTCAAATGCCCATGGAAGGGCTGCACCATGTCATTCAAGTGGGCGTGGGCTAGGACTGAGCATTTACGGGTGCACACAGGAGAGCGGCCATACCAGTGCAAGGTTGAGGGTTGTGGTCTTACTTTCAGGTTCATATCCGATTTTAGCCGCCATAGACGGAAAACTGGGCATTATGTAAACCTACCAACCTGAAATTTTGTTACTTCCGTCAGGTTCCTCCCTTTCCCTTAATTAATGGGGTCTCAGGGATTAGGAATCCTGGGGCCAAAAAAGGCTTCCAGAATCATGTGTAAACTAGGGTTTTACGATGATCCAAGTATATATTAGGGGTAGACTGATCCTTTTGTGGGTGGGCATTCTTTCTTCTATTATCTGAATGACTGATCGTTGAAAACCCATTTTGTATTGGGGTCTTCAATTTTAATTTAAGCTTCAACCAGTTAGAAAAATAGGGGTTTGTTTGACACAATGGATAGTCTGCATTGATTGATTGGCGGTGGCTCCATCTTCCAAAGGGAAAGCTCTGGAGAAGGAAGTCATGATTGGGTTGATTAAGATCATTTCTGACCATTAACTAGTGGGGGTTTATTAAGTTTTGTGTTAAATGTTTCGTTTGTACAACTAGCGTAGAAAAATGCAGCTTGTTCTGGATGATTTTCCTTTGCTGGTTTTAGAATGAGATGGAATTGGCTGGAGGATCAAATCTCAGGTATAATAAGATTGCTTAATTTGCACGGGAATGGTGATGTAGCAGAGGTGAATTCAGTGTTAGCATGAGGATGTGTCATGGTTGTCTCAATGTTTAATGAATTTGATAGTCCTAGTTTCTTTTTGCCTATTGACTCCTCATGGTCGAGAACAGTGGCTTTGTGGCTCTAATCACTAGTTCTAGTCTTCCATGAGCTGGTTTCAAAATCCTTCTGGGGCTTTTAGGTCTTGCTAGAGTGATGACTTTTTGTTTGACTGGTGAGACTATTGAGTTTAAGTTGATGACCAACAAGTACTAGGGTTCTTTTCTATTTTTCAAATCTAATTTTTATACTCTGGGAAGAAAGAAAAGGTATTTCGATTCTGTGCAATTAGGGTTATGGTTTTGAAATGTATGATGGCATTTGTTTCTAAGGGGAGAGTTGGAAGGAAAGGAAAGAAAATAAGGAAACGAAATGGAAAAACAAAAGAATGAGAAGGAAGACAGTTCTACACCACCAAACAATGGTTTTAACAAGGGAAGGAAGAAAATAGTGTGGCAATTTCTTCAGTTTTTTCTTTAGTTTTGTACGAGTGAAGGATCAAGTCCTTTTTACTCATAGAATTTAATATTCATTTACACTTTCACCCGCTCTATTCTCTTGTTTGGAACTATCCTTTCCTTTCTCATTGCTCTAATTACCAAAAGAAAGGGATTATACTTTTTCTTCCTTCTTTTTTTTTTTTGTTTTTTTCCTCCCAGTTTTCACCCTTAACATAGTTATCTTAACAACAAAAGTTAAGAGCATTTTCTCGTTTGTTTTATTTTCTTTTCTAAAATTATCTCTTTTCTTTCATGCATGCTCATTCAAACCCCAGACATATCTAAATTTCTTCTCTTCAATGTAACAATAAAACGGCGGAGATAATGAAATGTGCTCAGGTGTTTTTCAGTTTTTCAATACGGTCAACAGGGGCGGACCAACAGAGTGACAAGGGGGGCCCATGGCCCTCCTTCCCCACTTTCTTCTTATGAAAACTTGAATCATCATTTTACTTTGTAAAGTATACGTTTTACTTTGTAAAATGAGAAAGTACCAATAAGTTACACCATTTTCGTATGATGTCTTCTTAAGTTTTTAATTTGATGTATCTCTTTTGTTTGACAAGTGTCGGAGTTTTTGTTAGAATTTGTGAATAAAAATTGTTTCATCAGTCATCAATAGATATGTTGGATTGAACATGTTCAATCACTGGTTGGTTAAGGGATGGAAAATGCAACTCAAAACTAATAGACATAACTTATTTATTGTGAACCATTGCAACATATTGCAGTGGGTGTCCAGTGATGAACAGATACATTAATGAAGAGATACATATAATGGTTGTGTCCAGTGATGAAGAGATACACTCAATGCGAAAAGACACTTCTATTTCTATAAATACCCCTTGGGCTGTCATTTGCAATTCGTTCAATTCATTTTCTTCTCTCCCTCTCTAGACTTGAACCCAACCTAAGTGAGTTCAAGATATGTCAAGTAGTCTGAGCCACTTAGACCATAATCTAATTTCACTGAGTTAAATTAAAATTGGTCAGAACCATTTGGTTCGGATTTCACTCAATTCAGCATTTATATAATATAAATACATTTTTGAGTTAGAGAGAGTATTACATATAGGAGGTTCACCGTATTCACTAGTGTGTAGTGTCACTACTGGTGGATGTAAAACGTTGATCCTGGGAGACAAGGGCCACAGATTCCGTCAACACTATGCGGGATGTAAATTGTCTTAAGGACATAGTATCCAATACTAGACTCGGTCCAAGTTTTTATTTATTTATTTATTATTTTATTGCATTATTTGCATGTTTAATTAAATATTGAGTTGTGTATTTAATTAATTATTTCTTAACATATTATTAATTATCTCATAGCATATTTGTATAAGGTTTGTTATATCTTAAATGTCATATGAAGCATATATTTTTCAACAATCTTAAGACAATTTATTCCTTGCGTAGATTTTATTATATACTTCTATTCAATATATAAACAAGAGAGATTATACTAATAATTGAGATATAATAAAATAATGTTATACACATTATTATATGATAATATGTTAAATATTGATATATTCAATATTATGTGAAATTGAAGCATGTTATATAAGTAAATTATTGATTTATTTATATAATTCAATATTAGTTGAGTTATTTTTGTAATTACGATATTATGTAGTATATTATATTTGTGCCAACTAGAGGTGAAAAAATGTATTTCTTTAGATTTATCAATGATTGCACAAGATACCTTATAAATGTTTAAACATTACAAAAATGAAGTTGAGAATCAACTTGGCAAAAAGATCAAGGTATTAAGAAATGATAGAGGTTGGGAATATAAAATACCATGTGCTAATATTTATTCGGAACATGGTATCATTCATCAAACTACCGCTCTTTATATATTTCAACAGAACGGTGTTGCTCAGCGCAAAAATCATGCTTTAAAATAAACAATGAATGCTATGTTAATAAGTTCTAGTTTAACTCATAATTTGTGGGGGAAATCATTGTTTTCCACAAATTATGTTCTCAAAAAAAATACATCAGAAGAAAACTGAAGTTCTCGATGAATTATATGATGAAATTTTTGTTTGTTGAGTTTGTTGTTGGGCTAGTAATGCATTTTAGTTTCGGATATTGGGCTTGCAACTTTTCTAGCTGGTTTTAGAGTTTAGTTTAGTTATACCATTTGGAACTGGGTTTTGGAAAGAGAGGGAAACATAGAGAGAGACAAAGAGTAGAGTTAATTTCACTACTATTCCTCTATTCTAAGTAATTAATTTCATTACTATTCATGAAGTTCTTTTTTTAATCCCCGTTTCGAGATATATAATAACATGATTGTTTTTCTAATTTTATGTACTATTTAAAATCATATTGAGCAAGTTCTTGTTATTATGATGTTATATATCCTTATAAATTTAGAATTGTGATGCCAACTTAAGTTAATAAAAATGCTTTTTAGCGGCGGACATTTGTTCATTAGCTGTATAGCTCTTCTTATATGAAATTATTACCTTATTTTTAAATATAGCCATTACTTTTATATGAAATTATAGCTGGTGAGCACTGTGAAATTGGGCCATATGCTTCACTTCAGCAGTGATATTGACTGTAAATTACTTTTAAATGTTAAATTTTATTTTTTTAAAATGAAGAGTATATATATAATACTGTAATAGAAACCAATATGTATATGAAAAAAAGAAAGTGAGACCTTTGTATCAGAGCGTGATTGTGGATCAGCAGCCGCTAGCACTGCTCTAACAATATGGTGAGGTTGGATATTTGATCCAATGGTCATATTTTTCTGAATGTGAATTGGAGGCTACAATTTCCTACCGTTTGACCCGAGAAATTGATAGGGCAAAATAGGGTGTCTACAAATACACTGCATACTAAACAAGGGCTGAGCCCGAAATTTGATTTGAGGGGTCAAACCAGAACTATGGAATTAAAATTTGAAAATTTTAGGAATTAATTGTAATATATATTTTTTATTTTATATAATACTACTCTTAGCATGAATATTGAGAAAAATATATCCAAAATATGTTTTTTTTTAAAAAAAAATGAACTGTAAATAAATAGAGATGAAAAATTAATATGAGAAATAAAACAATAAGTTGCATCTATAAAGAAAAATGGTAAAGAAAAACTATTGTTAAAAAAATTAATTTTCTTTTAGCAATTGTTTTAAATTTTAAAAGAAAAAAAAAATTGAGTACTTTGATTCTACTTTGAGAAAGATATATCATTATTAGGTTAATAAAAATATATATTATTTTAACTAAACAAAATTTCATAGGCTTTAATATAACATGATTATTTGGAACAAAATAGAAATGTGTCGTGGATATTTTAATAAAAAACATAATTAAGATATTATTAATGGTGATTTTATTGTGAACATTATATCATTTTAATCCATGTATTTGTTATCAAATTCTATTACATTCTAAATACGTATATATATTGGTTCTTATATTACTTAAAAAGTATGTGAGAAAATACTCTCTCTAAATCTTCTTATATTAAGTTCTTTCTATTTCACATTCTCTAGTATACATACAATTCTCTATTTTATAAGTTTTATGGGTAACGAGATGTCAATATGGTACCCCATCTTCCTTCAGATGTACTTGTAGGGGACAATACTGCACGTGAGCTCTTGGATTATATCTTGGAGTCGGTAGTACTACTGCAAACATCCGCAAGTGGGGAGGAAATATCGACTTTAGAACAGTGCCTAGCATGAATCTCCATTTCAAAGGCCAGTTTTTCTTACTTTTATAAAACTTAATTTTTTTGTTATTTATATTATTATAATCATATTATTCATTATATCTTAGATTATACTGCATGTGAGCTCTTGGATTATATCTTGGAGTCGGTAGTACTACTGCCAACATCCGCAAGTGGGGAGGAAATATCGACTTTAGAACAATGCCTAGCATGAATCTCCATTTCAAAGGCCAGTTTTTCTTACTTTTGTAAGATTTAATTTTTTTGTTATTTATTTTATTATAATCATATTATTCATTGTGTTCAAGTTCAGTTTACTTGTGTAAGTATTAATATATATTTATATATATATATTTGAAATTGAGTCCAAATCTTTTATTCTTATTGGAAAAATGATTCATCCTACCTGATGATATTGTTATATTATTCTAATTTTGTTAGTCATATTTTGAGATCATATTGTGTATATTTAAATATATCAATTCATAGTATGAGAATTTCTGTATTTATTTCATTGTGTATGAACTATAAAATCCCCAACAAGAAGTACTTAGTTAATAACTTATTGTTGGGGATTTTGGATATTTTTATGCATTCTTAATTTTAAGTCTATTTGCATAATCATATCAAAATGTTACACTTATATATGAATATATCACAATATAATCATAATACAATATATAGTATAAAAAAATAACATAATAAAGTAATAGGTCAGAAAAATATATAAAATCAATAAAAGAAGGGTAAAAAAACTGGTCTATGTAATGGAGAGGGATGCAATATGTGCTGTCCTAAAGCCTTTACAGCCTCTCTATGTACAGGTTATGACGACACTCCAAAATAGATCCAAACTCGAGCTCCAACGACGATGCTGATAGTGTTTTCGCATCTGAAGTTAGCTTTTCATATCAGCATTATCCACAGAAATTCAAGATTGTTTAGTACAAGTGCTGGGAGCACAAGAACCTGATTGGTATTCTCAGATGACGATAAGCAGAAAATGTTGAACTTTGCAACAGAAATTCAGTGGAAAACAACGGAAAAAAAAGCCTCCATTGAAGATTTCTGTCGAAGTATGGGATTAAAAGAGAGGTCACTAAAACGATGGTTATGGAATCATAAGAAAAGCTTGAAAGATTGCAATGCTGAGCAGAATTTTTTTGATCTCAACAACAACCGAGCAGGTAATTTCTATGGAGTATTTTTAATGATGTGAATTTTAATTGTTTTCCCTTATTAGATGCTATAGTGGTAATATCAAAATGCAATATATAATATAATATAAAATATGGACATTTTTATACTATCCTGCTTAAAGTACAAAATCAATTGAATTGACATAATAATGCAAATAATCTCTCTGTTCACAAAATCATAGAAAATGCCTTGTCTAAGCAATATGAACAAGAAGCATATTAGTTTTTATGAACTAATGGGAAGAACAAAAAAACTTGACAGTGAAGAGGGAAAATGAACTATCAGACACCAAACACAGCCCCACCACCTGTGTGTTTGTGTTATATTTATTTGATTGTTTTCTGTAGCAAAGTTCAACATTTTCTGCTTATTGTCATCTGAGAATACCAATCGGGTTCTTGTGCTCCTATTACTTGTATTAAACAATCTTGAATTCCTGTGGATAATGCTGGCATGGAAACCTAACTTCATACGCGAAAACACTGGCAGCATCACCATTGGAGCTTGAGTTTGGATCTATTTTGGAGTTTTCATAGTCATCATAACCTGTACGTAGAGAGATTGTAAAGGCTTTAGGACGGCACATATTGCATGCCTCTCCATTACCAGGTCACGCGTTTCTTTACTCTTATTGATTTTATATATTTTACTGGCCTATTACTTTATTATGTTATTTTATTGATTATATTATGTTAGGACTATATTGTGATATGAATATATAAGTGTACTATTTTGATATGATTACATGAATAGACTTAAAATTAAAAATGTATAAAAATATCTAAAATCCCCAACACTTATGCCAAGAATAGCTATAGAATTTTTGTAGGTAAGTAAAAAAAAAAAAAAATTAACAAGTGACAAATAAAAATAGTAACATACATGGTATCATTGTTGTTATTGGCATTTTTTTGCTATCTTGATATTACCACAATTTAGTTTTCCTTCTTCCAGGTTCTCTGAAGACTCATTGGTGGAAAAGAGCGTATAATTTTAGCTATTTTTTTGTTAGCACAAGCTAACAAAAATGAATAATGAGGGATCATGTATCTTTATTAATATTGTATAATCGATATCAATGATCATACATGTATAATATATGTAAATGTATTAATGATATGTTAACTACCAAAATAATGAATTTGCATTTTTGTTTCAAAGCAAAAACTAGAGTGGTTTAATTAAATTTTTTATGAATTCCAAAAAGGTATAGTTATATATTTTTCGAAACTACATTACAAGAAATGAGGTTATTTGCGATGCCAAAAGACATTGGAAAAGGCGAAATCAGCGTTGAAAAAGCATATTAGCAAGTTAGCAACCCCTAATCTCAACTCGGAATATTATGTAGCTTCATAAGGACTCTTTTGCCATACGCAAATGCAAACCATAGAATGAGCCAACTTCTGTTAAAAATAAATAAAAATGATCCAATTTGTAAATAATTTCACTCTAAATTTGAGTTTCAGTAAGGGGCGTGATAAGACTAGTGACCTCCATTATTTGAGATTATTTTAAGGATGTGTTCAGCTGCATGAAATTAAAACCTTGAAATTATAATTGGTAAAATTTGAAAAAAAATAATAATAATAATTAAAAAAATTGAACCAAAATTTTCTCAAATTCCACAATTCTAATCCCAAAACTTCAATTTCATGCCGCTGTTCACACCCTAAATAGCAAGCGGAGTTATTCCACTAATGCCACCAAGGTTGTCTTCTTTTCCAATACAAAGTTATATCTTTTGATTCAGTGAGATGGTTTCCACAAAGAACCCCAACTTAAATACTTCTTTCATCCCACAATAATTGTCCTATTTCAAATATCAGTGTATTATTTTTTTCAACCTTTTATTTATTTATTTATTTTTTATTTTTTCTCTTCGGGAAGTTAAGCTTTTCAATTTTATCCTTAATGCATTGAAAGGATAAAAATAAAAAAACAACATCATTATACACCCACTGATTCAAACATATGGTAAATTTGGAAATTCATTCATGCCAATTCAACAAAAGAAAATATTAAAAATTAATCTCTCAAAAGGTTAGAATTTTAAAATTGGACATCCAAAGTGGGGCAGGGAGTAATTTTTTTAACTTTGTCACTATACATAATATTTATGTTTATGAGATGATAGTTGGGTTCATGGTTCACCATATCGTCTGATACGCAACCTTTTCAAATTCGATACGCGACTCGTATCGGTCAGTTTATACTGACTTTGTTCGAGTCCAATACACCGTGACCGTAACTAATACTACAAATCATGGTTGTGTCAGTTGAGTTTGTTGTTGGGTTAGGTAATGCATTTTAGTTTTGGACATTGTGAGTAGGTGTACGTTGTTGGGTTTAGGGGTGAAACTTGGGCTAGGCAACCCGAACACAACTCAAGCTCAGCCATATATTTTTACGAGTTTAAACAATTATATTTACAATAATGGTTGGGTTAGGGTTGAAATTTTTTAACCCGAACTTAATTATGATTGATGGTTGAGGTGCTAAAAATCCGAACTAACTCGAATCCAAATTATAATTTTATTTTTTATTTTAAATGCATTATATATAATATTCAAATTATGATCACCTTTTTTTTATTTTCAATTTATTTTGTTTAAATCTCAATTTATTATATGTTGACACTTTGGATAATTAATTTTCTAAGAATTTGTTGTAGTTTATTAAAAATTTGTAATAAAATTTTATTTTATTTTATTTTATTTTATTTATTATTATTATTTTTTTTATGTTTAGGAGTAGTTTAATCTTAAACTAACTCAAAATCACACTAAATTTTTAGTGCGAAAATTGTCATATGGGTAACCCAAATTAATCTGACTTTCTTCTAACCCAAAAGCTCAGTACAATTGCAAACCTGCGTTTAAAAATAAAAAAATGAATTAGACTTGAGTTGAATGGTTAAATTTAAAAAACGAGTTAGGGTTGAACATTTTCTATGTTGAATTCTAGTTGTGTAACTCGCGCAAGTTACAATTCTAGTGGGGTCATTAGTATTGTTACTTGGATAGTCGGGTTGGGCTTCTAACCTTTTTTAGCTGATTCCTAAGGTTTTGCTTATTTATATTATATGAAACTGATACGGAAAATTATGCGTGACACGTAATGGTAATAAGATTAGAGATATTAAATTTAGGTGACATAGACACATACTTTGACTACCTATAAGAGAAATGTTAATTTGCATATAGTGCTCGTTTGGCATAACTTTTGCTTCTGCTTTTAAGCAGAAGAAAAAGAGAAGCAGAATCTATCACTTCTATTTAGCTTATCTGTCACTGTTTGGGAACTGTATTTTAGAAGAGCTTCTAAGGTCAGAAGAGTTTTTAATGTATGTTTGGCAAATCATTTGCTGAAGCTCTTGTAATGCTAAAATAACTATTTTGCCCTTGAATTGAGTGTTTTTCGGACTGTTTGGTAACATAAAATAGTTAACATTTTTTTATTATTTTTTTTTATCTAACTTTTTTCTAAACACATATGAACAACCATTTCAGTATAATTAAATAATCCAACATGACATATACAAACAACTCATTCAATATGATCAAATAAGTCATGCCGTATATAAAATATTACATTCTATTAAGTATCAAATAACAAAATAACAACCCATTCAATATAATCAAAAAATACAAAATGTCATAGCATCAACTAACAAAATATTTATCCAATCATGAGTTTCGTAGCAATTCTAT
>JAOTQH010000014.1:1224423-1246859 GCA_025631255.1 Cornus kousa | reverse complement strand
GCCCTCATTTTATTCACCTTTCCATAATCCAAAACAGCCCCTAAATAATCCAAAGTTCTTCATTGAGGAAGAAGAGTGGGTTGAGGTCTTTCTGTTATCTCTTTTCAAATTTTATCTTCAAGCTATTTTTCCTCCACTTTTTAAAGAACTTTCTTATTTGGGGAATTATAACTCTCTAGAGAGACTTGGTTTAGATTCGTAGTTAGATTTTAGTTTTTTTTCCTCCACTTTTAAAAGAACTACTTTGAGATTCGTAGTTAGATTTTAGTTTTTTTCTTTGCATTTTAATTTTTAGATGTTTTGATTAGACAATTTTAGATTTGATTTCATGAACTTGTGGACATACTTAGTTTAGTTTCCTTTGCACATTTTCAGTTTGTTTTGTGTGGCTATGCTTTTATACTTTTGTGCTTTAGTGTTGTTGATACAAATGAATCTTAAGGTTCTCATTATCTTGTTCGTCCTAATTGGGGTAAACCTCCTAAACGGTTTACTTTTTTTCTGGTAATGTTATCCAATATCTTATATCCAATTATGTATCATCTCACCAATTGTCTAATTCATATAACGCTTTTGCAAATCAATTGTCCTCTGTGTCTATTCCTAATAGTGTACAGGAAGCTCTTGGCAATCCTAAATGGAGAAGTGCTATGACTGAGGAGATGAAAGCTCTTCAGAAAAACTCTACCTGGGATATGGTTGAACTGCAGAGGGTAAGAAAACTGTAGGTTGTAAATGGGCGTTCACCGTGAAGCATAAAGCAAATGGCTCCATTGACAGATATAAGGCCCGACTGGTGGCTAACGGTTATACACAAATCTATAGGATTGATTACCAAGAAACTTTTGCACCAGTGGCCAAAATGAACACCATCCGGGTCCTCTTGTCCTTGGCTGCAAATCTAGATTGGCCTCTGCATCAGTTTGATGTGAAAAATGCTTTCCTACATGGAGAGTTGGATGAGGAAATCTACATGGACCCTTCTCCAGGGCTTACTACTTCTTTTGATGTGGATAAGGTTTGCAAGTTGCGAAAGTCTCTGTATGGACTTAAACAATCTCCAAAGGCATGGTTTGATAGGTTCACACAATCAATGAAAAACTTTGGATTCAAGCAGACTCGAGCTAATCATACTCTATTCCTCAAGAGAAATAAGGACAAGATTACTGCATTAATAGTTTATGTGGATGATATGGTGGTTACTGGTAACGACGACAAAGAAGTTAGAAAAATCCAGAATTATTTAGCTAAGGAATTTGAGAGGAAGGATCTGGGTACTCTGAAATATTTTTTGGGTATTTAGGTGGCCAAATCAAAGCATGGTATTTTCCTATCCCAAAGGAAGTATATCTTGAATTTGTTGACTAAAATAGGGATGCTAGCTTGCAAACCAGCAAATACACCAATTGAGCAAAACCACAAGTTGGGGGAATATTCAGATCAAGTTCCCACAAATAAGGAATGGTACCAAATGCTAGTTGGGAAACTAATCTAATTATCTTATACAGGCCCTGACATCGCCTATGTGGTTAGTGTGGTGAGCCAGTTTATGCATAGACCTAGTGAAGCTCACATAGATGTTGTATATCGGATTCTCAGGTATCTAAAATCTGCTCCTGGTAAAGGTAGTTTATCTGGATGATACGGTGGTTCCTGGTAACGATGACAAAGAGGTTAGAAAACTTCATAATTATTTAGCCAAGGAATTTGAGATGAAGGATCTGGGTACTCTGAAATATTTTTTGGGTATTGAGGTGGCTAGATCAAAGCATGGTATTTTCTTGTCCCAATGGAAGTATGTCTTAGATTTGTTAACTGAAACAGGGACGCTAGCTTGCAAACTAGCAAATACTCTAATTGAGCAAAACCACAAGTTAGGGGAATATTCAGATCAAGTTCCAACAAATAAGGAATGGTACCAAAGGCTAGTTGGGAAACAAATCTACTTATCTCATACACGCCCTAACATCGCCTATGCGGTTAGTGTGGTGAGTCAGTTTATGCATGGACCTAGTGGGGCTCACATCGATGATGTATATCGGATTCTCAGGTATCTAAAATCTGCTCCTGGTAAAAGTTTAATGTTTCTAAACATAGACATCTAGAGGTTAAGGGTTACACTGATGCTGATTAGATTGGATCAAAAATTGATAGAAGATCAACTTCAAGATACATTACTTTCGTTGGTGGAAACCTAGTAACTTAGCAGAGTAAGGAGCAATATGTGGTAGCTAGATCAAGTACAGAAGCATAATTTAGAGCTATGGCCTATGGGGTTCAAGAACTGTTATGGATGAAGATCTTGATGGGTGAATTGGGTTTCTGTCCTTTGAAACCTATGAGTCTTTATTGTGCTAACAAGGCTGCCATTAGCTTTGCACATAACCCAGTTCAACATGATCGTACCAAGCATGTTGAGTAAATAGACACCATATCAAAGAGAAACTAACATGTGGAAAAATTAGCTTGCCTTTTGTAGAGACCAAGGAACAACTAGCAGATATTTTGACGACGATGGTATCAAGTAGAAGTTTCAATACTTCAATCGACAAGTTCGGCATGCGAGACATCTATGCACCAACTTGAGGGGGAGTGTAATGTGATTGATTAGGGTTTACCTTTCATCTATTAGCATAATTAGCGTAATTGATTAGAGCTGACTTTGTAAACTTAATACTTACCATATATGTATAATATGTGTATAGTATATATACCTCCTTGTGAGAAGAATAAAGAATCGTAAGATTTTTCTTCCTATTTTTCTCTAGTTTTGACATTGCTAATGTCACATTTTACTTCCTACTAACTCCCAAAAATCCAAACTCCAATAGTCATGGAAGTTGAAAGAATTTGAACAAAGCTACCGTAACTTGGATGGGAAGAAAAAAGGAAGGTCACTTAACCAATGGTCCCGAGGCTCTCATTTCAAAACCAGAGGGGTTCCTATAAATGGTGATGTGTTTTCAAGAATATAAGTTGTGGTTGGAATGTTGGATGTTACTGCAGAAATTCCAGATGCGCAAATTGTTTTTGGCACAGCAAGATTTGAAGATACAATCCCAAAACCAGTGGGCTCCCAAAAAATGTTGATGTTATATCAAGAATATAAGTTATGGTTGAAAAGTTGACTCTGGAAATTCCAGACAAACAAATTGTTTCTGAAACAGTAAGATTTGAAGAAACAAAAACATGTTGCAAATCACTCTCAAAATTAATAAAGTTCCTTGTGGTTCATCAGTCAGATATTACCTTTATTTCCTTCTCATGTTAGATGTGATGTGGAAGTCAAATTGGAGATTCAAGAAGAGAAAACCAATATAAATTGCCCATCCTAGTGTATTCCACCTTTCTAGGGTGGGAAAAGAAAGGACCAAAAAAAAGGGTTGGGATTTGGAAATTCTAATGGTTCAAATGTTAATAATCTGAATATTATTTCAGTTGCTTGCCTGGAATATCAATATCAATCACAATCATAAGGATATTCACATGCATTGATTCTCCCTTAGATTTGATTAACTGTGCATATCTATTGGTAAAATTTACTGAATCCAGTAGGGTGCGCTCTAATCTAGGAGATCTTTTTCCTGCATATGCTTTTTTCCATTTTCCTTGTATCTCATCTAATTCACTGACTATGTATCTTAATGCTAAAGCGATCTTATCTTTCAAAGTGCCTTTCATATTCGAAGTTTGGCCCGAAGTACAGTCCACAGCAAGGTTATTGGATGCTGAAATTTAGCAATTTTCCCTTGGATGTATTATCCAACAAAAAAGGTGATGGAAATCATCACGGGCTTTTGCTTTGTTTAGATATAGCTTCATCTATGTTGTGCTTTTTTAGCAGGTCCTACATTGCCTAAGCCTCTTCATGACAGTAATCACCTTTCTAGGGGTTGACTTCCAGGTTTTAGTGATTGTGGGCACTAGGCACTGGGCAGAAGGTTTTTAGTTCTCAAATGCAAATGTGAGAGTAGACTCCAGTTGATTAAATTTGAATAATGGTTTTTCAGTGTCTGAGCATCCAGCATCTTAAAAGAATAGCATCTTCCACTCCAAATCACATATTCATGAAAAATTCCATTACTATCATACTATAAAATGCATTTTATGTATATTCCTCCCAAACTGCCATGCACAGCTAATAGTGTCAAAAAAATATGTTCTGTACAAATATTAGTTTTTTGATACAGATTTGTTGTTCTAAATCATTTTGTTCCATTGTCCAGAAATGCATGGTTGGAACTTTCAGTAAGAAAGACACAAACTGTCTAAGGTATGGCCTGTGAGTCTATGACTATTACGTACCTTTCTGCATTTGCAATCACAAATGCTTCTAAGGCCCATTTTGTGTAGCACAAATTTGCCAGATTCTTCAGAAATTTACTACTTTTTGTCTGAGTTGCAATGAGAGTCAAAACCACAGGAAGAAGAACTGCACACTGCATGAAGTGGAAGTAGCTGGTCAGTCAAAATGAAACTGATTATGTAAACTTAAATTGAAGAAATTCTACAACTCACCAGCTGGGATGGACCAGGTTCAAGGAAGATGGCCAATGCATACGCTATACCAGTAACACAGTACACAAGGCAGACCAGGACAGTGTAATTATCTGTGAATGAAGACCTCGGATTGCTGAAGAAATAGAACATGGAGAGATACACAACAGGCTTAATCACTGTATTGAAATGGTCTACTGTATCCTTGGAAAGAAAATGAGCCAGGCTGCTAATGCCAGAAGCACTCTCTCTCCAACACTGCAACTTGTCCAGAGAAAATGATCTCAAAGCCGCAATTTTGCACAGAAGAGCTGAAATGTGCATATAGATAATTCAAAAAATTAGTTGTATTGACTGTTAGACTAACCCAATTGTGCAATTATGAGTTCATAATTATCAGTGAGTCAAGTCTATTTTATGCCACAGAAGTATGACACTTCACCATTCAAATAAGTAACAGAGGATTATACAAATCTGGAGGGAAAACTGTAAAGCAATAATTCTCCCTGTAATTCTGATTCATTTATGTTCAAAATACAACAGAGTAAGTTATTTAAAATTAGCCCAACTCATTTAGGTAAATGAGTGATTATCATACTTACAAACTGCAATGATGGTGTAAGTATAACCAGGTGCCCCAAAGGTTTCATCGCTGCCTTTAGTAAGTGATCCTAAGCAGGCCCCAGCAAGTAATAAGATGAGATAATCTATTACTTGTGTTCTAGCTTCTCGTAATCTCTGCTTAATAACCCTGAAATTTTCAGTCATATAGAAGATCAAAATGCAGCAAATAATTGAACAAAAATCAATTAATCTAAAGACTCCAACAAGAAAAGCCCATCCCCCCATCCCCACCTTCATCTCCCTCGTTGACAACTGAAACAATATAATAGAACATTCCTATAATAATATAAAATGATATTTTAATCAGCAAAAAGAATCAAACCATTAACCATATCCCTCATTATTGATCCATGTCAGCACTCAACCTCTGTGTTTCAATGGCTTCGGAAAGAAACATAAAATAATACTCAGCATTTTATGTCCTTATAAATTTAGTTTAATATTATGCTAGGCAAGGAAAATTGATATCTTTACTGTGAAATTTCAAAAATGCATCACCAGGATATGTGTGATGAAATGAAATCTTATTGTCAAAACCCCACTATTCTCTCTAATTTGTTGACTCTAGGAAATGAACTGAAGCATGATTGTTTTGCAACTATGCTCTTCAGGTTAAGTCACATAAGAAACTTCACTCTGGCTTCAGCAAATTCATACAACCTTTTTATATCATAATTGTCCAGAAAATATTCCGGGCATATTGCTTACATCAAGCATTGAAAATGTATAAAAAATTTCAGGAAGAAAAAAAAAATGGAAGCATGATATGAAAAAGTTACAGTACATCAATTTATCATAAATTTCTCATAACAGAAAAAGAAAACTATTATAAATCTGTAGTTTGCAGTAACTTTCAAAATAAGAACGATAAATATAAAAAGAAATACTTAATGGACAAAGATTCTTAAAAATCTACCTTCCAAGGAAGCATTTGCATTGAAGGAAAACACCTGGAGTTCTCCGGTTCGACAAGTCCTTGGACCTCAAGAAATTGTGTCGTATGATATCCCGCCGCCTCTCCACATTACACTTCACATCCTGCCATATTTCTCCAGCAAAAGATTGTTCCTCATTGCTAGCGCTAGCTAAATTTACACCCATTGATACCATAGCAAGTCCAACAGAATTCTGTTGCATATCTGGGGGTACTGGATAACCATTATGAAGCATCCATCTGATAGGAAGCTCCTCAAAACCCACACCTGAATCCGTGCTTGGTTTGACTATCCCCTCCAAAACATCAATAAAGTGGTCTGGAGGATTAACGCGCTCTGGGACACTGATGCCAAGGCCTGCAAAGTATTCTTCGACTTTGCTTACCGATCCCTGATACACTACAAGACCACCTTTTGCTAGAAGTATTAAATCATCGAACATCTTGAACAAGGTGTAGCTGGACCAGAAAATTTACCATTACTAAGAGATTGAAGTACACATACAAGCAGCCAAATGAGAAGAAGAAAGAAATTGACATCCTATAACAAGTGTCAAGTTCAACTTTTCTAACTAAGATTATAACCCGACAAATTATTTATCCCCAGATTTAATTGTGCTAGAGTCCACCCTTTCAATATACAAGTAATCTATAAAAGATTCCTAGGTGTTGCAATTTGCAATAGCAGAATGCATATCAGTTCACCACATAAAAACCGCAAGGAAGTGACACAAAACTTAGCATGGTATATAAATCATAAATATTATCGTTAAAAGATTTGAGAAATTTATCTTTGCCTCCTTGAGGTGAGCCCTAAAACACGGAGACCCACAATACCAAAAATGCAACATTAATACCCCCTGCAGGGAAGTGCTGATCGGAAAGTAAAAAAGCTTTTAAGAAAATGCACAATATTAAACAAGGTGTAGATGGGCTGCTGGAGAAGAAAACTTACCATTACTAATTAAGAGAGCAAAGTTAAGTGTAGGAGCAACCACAACAAGATGTGGTTTGAGGGGAAGAAAAAAGCAACATTTTCTAATGAGTGTTGAATTCAACTTCCCAAACTAAGATTCTAACTCTTGAAATTTATTTATAATAGCTCAGTTTCTACATGAATCCTCCATTTCAACGTATAGATTTCTTGGTGTTCCTTTCTTTTCTTTTCTTTTTTCTTTTTCATTTTTTTTTTTTTTGGTTTTGGGTGTTGGAGGGTGTCCCCACCACTGTCGAGGGCGAGAGTATTCCCTTTGGATACCAACTATCACCACCAAACCATGGGTATCGGGTAATGGATTTCTTGGTGTTGCATTTGTAGAAGGTCTATTTGTCCCCCACATAGTCACATGGCATGCTGCACCACCACTCCTACATTCTCTGTCTAACACGTACCTATTTTATTTCTCTCTAATTTATCCCTTCAAATTATAAAACTCGTTCTCTCTCTATATGCTAAACCCATAACTGTTTGATAATTATATAAACTATACAAAAGTTCAATCATATGTGGGTATGTATAATCAGAACAAGATCATCCCAACTAAAGGTATATATAAATGCAAATCATGGAGGACTCGATGAGATTTGCTTATTGCAAAGTGCTGCCTTAGAGAATGCAAAAGGCTGCATCAATGAATAATCATGTTTTGGGGTTTGATTTTATATACTCCCCCTGTCCCATATTTGTTGTCCACTTTTGCTATTAGGACATTTTAAGTTTTAAAATTACCAAGTTGTCCTTGTAAGTTTAAACTTTTAATATGTATATTAATAGATTTTGAAAATTTTTGAAAACTTAAAAGGGTAATTATGGAAGATAACATTTGTTTTGCTTTGACTTTACAAATTGGACAACTAATTTGGGACATCCCTAAAGGAAAGATGAACTACTAATGTGGAACGGAGGGAGTATATTTGAGTGTGTAAGTGATTTTTTTATTATTATTATTATTATTTTTTTAGCCATATGAGTGTGTAAGTGAATTGAAACGAGAAACAAACATTATGAGGGTCAAATGTGAGGTTGTGAATTTAAACCAATGCAGCGGTCTGACTAACAAATCGAATTGTGCAAATATGCATAGGTGTTGGATTTGAGGGGGGAGAGAGAGAGAGAGAGAGGTCTTGCGCATAAGGTTAAATATATATGAGGGTGGTGTAAAGGAGAGTTATGGGTAGAGAAAGAAAGAAGTGAGAAAGAGCGGTTGGAAGATACATGGTGTTGTGGTGGGAAATGTGAGGTGCAGTGGCAGGTGGTGGTGTGCAGTGTGGGTGGTTGGTTGTGGTTTTGGTAATTGGTAAAGAGAGAAAACAGTAGGGAAAGTACGAGTGGGGAGATGAGAGAAGATGGTGTGTGATGTGGTTGTCTGTGGCAGTGGTGAGTGGTACTGGTGTTTGTTTGTTGTAGTGATTGATGAGGAGAGAAGCAGAAGGAAGGAAAGGGGGTAAAAAAGTTCATATGGTCATAAATGTCGTTTTGATATTTGAAATTGGCAAAAAAGGTGGCTGAAACACGTGGACTACAGCACAAACATTTTGTGCGCAAAACGTAATGATTTCAATTAACACACCGCAATAGGGGCTAAGCATAGTGGTTTGAGTTGCTTGGGTACTCCATGTTTTAGGGCCTGACATTAAGGTCATGGGATAAAATATAAATTTTCCAAATGTCAGAGAACTTTCTTATTTCGTGTACACGTACATACAACTACACATGTTAAATGCACGAGAATAAGTTGTTCTCATTACTTCTGAGAGCTGAATTTGTGAAAATATTGTTTAAGTAGAGGTACAGCTTCCTGATTTACTAATTAAGAAAGTAATCTTGAAATGAAATGTTTTCATATTGAATGGTTTGAATGATCACTGGGTTATGCAAGAAGACAGCAAAACTTAAGAACACAAAGAAAATGAAAATGAAAATGAAAATGAGTTAAGAGTTCCAAAATATGCACTCTTATAACTGATATCATTACCTTGGTTGGTGGACAACCATACAGATGTTCACCCCTTCAAGAGCTTCACGTCGAAGAGCTCTGAGAAGTAGCTGCGAAGATGAACTGTCCAAACCAGAAGTGGGTTCATCTAAGATCAAAAGTGAAGGATCCATTACCAATTCCAGGCCAACATTTACTCGCTTCCTCTGGCCTCCAGAGATCCCTCGCTTCTCTACCGTTCCAACCAAGGAATCCCGCACTGCCTGCAGCCCTAAGGACTCAATAACTCTTTCAACAATGAGAACCTTATCCGGTTTTGGCAAGTCTGCAGATAGTCTTCAATAATTGGAAAAAGTTAAAAGAAGTCGATACTAGAAGTATCAGGGTGAAACAGTGCATTACATAGAACAGAATGTCAGAGACCAGAGAGCATGACATCAAAGAGGAAGACAAGCAAGAAAATTAATCTTAGCTAACGTCTTCATATAGTAACAACTGCAAGAAAAAATAACCCTGAATGGCAGAAAGTTGCCGCAATCTATAGAGTGCAACTTTAAATGTTATAGAGCCTTAAAGTGTAATGACAATTATGATTCTTAGCAAGAAATACTAAAGGAACGCATATTCCAATTTTTTATTTTTATTTTTGTTGAAAGATTAATAAGAGTTGAAGAGAGAAATTAAAACATGAAGAACACAAGAATATAACGTGGTTCAGCCACTAGGGCTTACATCCATGACATACTTGAGGCCTTAAATCACTCACATAATTATTCTCCAGGCTAACTGATGGGCTGCCTTGTTACCTATAAGGATCTTCAATCCCAGGTGGTTGGTATAAGGTATAAACTGGTGTCAGGCAAATCCATTAGAAACTATAAGTTGAAAAATGTAGAAACAAAGCTAGTTTACATGATAAAAAATGTCCAATCAAATGAAAATGAAAAGAAGTTGCTTAGAACTGATGGGATATATGTTGGGTACTTTGAGTAGAATTGGGTTTGTGAACAGCATTGGACTAATCTCATCCTATTATCTATAAGATTCCTGCTTCGTAGAATTATTTATAGGTAAATGAATGTTCGGATTTACTTTAGACATAAAGGACTATCGATTTTCTATAGATTGTGAGCCATAAAAAACCGTTCTACCTGATCCATCTGAGAAGCACGGACAATTCTAAGTCTCTAAGAAGGAATTGTGTCCATGTCAGAAATGTGTGGGGTAACAACACTTCTTGGACACTTCTAGACACATGTTAAGCCCATCTTGGATGGGTCCACAATTTTAAAATAAAATTCTTAATTAAGGACACATGTCTGACACTTCTTGACCATATGGTAAAATGTGACCAGTGAATCTTGAACAATGGATATGACTTTCTTTAATCATTGGAAAAAATTACAATTACAAATATGTTCAATTTATATTTATATAAAATGTATACAAAATTTGAAAATAGAAAAGATATATATATAAAATATATATAAGAATGTTTTACTGAATGGGAAGTTCTATAAAACAGCTATTAGACTACTCATACTTTATGGAACAGAATGTATTCTGTTCGGTAACTAAGAAACAACATATGCATACTGTGAGTGTAGTGAAAATTTAAATGTTAGAATGGATGTGCGGCAAGACAAGAAAGGATAGAATTCAAGTAGTTTGGAAAAGGCTTTGTCAAGTTTAATTGAATTGAGTAGGATTTTGACTCAAAACAAAGAGAGTCAGATCGTCAGTTCTTTCTTTTCTAATAACACCGTCTTCTCCCCTGTCCATTGATTCTTTATTGTTTGATTCTTTATTAAGGTATTCGTTCCATTCAACCAAGTTTTATATCTTGACTGGTTGTGTCACTTTCACATCTTGGGTCAGTCATCCATGAATCGTTAGCTTCAATATATATATAATATATATATATATAATTAACTCCATTTGATTAATACAATTATCATTCAAGTTTACAAATGGATATATGCACCATATCCCCTTTAGAGTGAGGGTAGCCATAACATCTGTGAAGAACATGGAATGTCCCACCAACTCAAATTGGCAATGTTGATCCTTCACACTTGATGGAGAACACCTATCCGCTATGAACAAGAAAGTAACTTGACTCGTATATACATAAGTAATTTAAATTTATTTAACTTAATACGAATATATGACATTTTGTTAATTTAATTGATTTACCATGGATATGTGTATTTTGGACAAATCATTTAAATCCATTTTATTCAAACTATTAAATAGCCTAACCGAACACTGGAATGGCAATGGCCATTCCACTTTTGCATCATTGCAATTCTACCGTCATACAACAAAATTGGGACGACCATTACGTTCCCTTACTATTTTCTTTCCATTCCCTACTTCATCCTATTCTTGTTTACCAAAAGTAGCCTTATGTGAAACATTCCAAATGGTTGTTATCCATTGGCATGCGAATAATTGGGATAATAGGTAAGAAACAGAATAACCACATTATTAGGGGGAAAATTGATGTGTTTACAAGTAGCAGAACATATTCAGTGAACACATAAAGAAAATTTACAAAGTGAATAATTAAGGGAAAAATAATGAGCTAATGTCCCAAAGCTCAGTGACTAAATCATAACTCAAAGAACTTGTTAACCTATTGAAAAAGAAGATGAAGAAGACAAGCTGGTATTGATGCACATGAACTAGAAAAAAGCTCTTCCTATTTTATTAAATTCCGCTCAACCATCAGTTTATTTTATAGTTTTGAGGTAGGAATTTGACCAGTTAAAATTATTCATGTTTTGCTACCATATGAGCTTACTATTGGTTGAAAAATGAAGAATTTGAGTTGAAGGCATTAAAATAAATTGCAGTATGGATATGCAACAGGACTCAATTTGACATACCTGCACCTTGCACTGAACCAGAGATTCTCCTCTACTGTCAAATTTCCATGCACAATATCATCCTGCGGCACAAAACCAGTTATTTTTTTATATGAGTGGATTGATTCCGTTTTCCCATTTACAAGAATTAATCCAGTCATTGTGCATCCAACAGCTTTTCCAGCCAGAGCAGAAAGAAAGGTTGTTTTTCCAGCCCCAGATGGACCCATGACAGCAGTAATGCGGCCAGGCTTTATTTTCCCAGTAACACACCTCAAAAGATGTTTATTTTTCCCCTTCAAAGTAAGGGTTAAGTTTCTGAAAGCAATCTCAATTGGAGGCCTTCTCCTGATTTCTGTATCAGTAGCCAATGAAATTACCCCTGAGAAGGTAAGGTTCTTGTTCTGCTGCTGCAGAGCTTTCTCTTTCTCAATTTGTGCATATGCATACTTGAAAATCTGGCTATGGGTATGCATCTGTTTTTCCTTTGGCATTTTCTTTTTAATATTTTTATCCCCCGTCTCCAAGCTGAAACCTTCACTACTGTCAAATTCCACTTCAATTGCATGAATCGTCTTCATGAGGTCATTATTTTCCATATTCTTTCCTTCCAATGCAGCAGATGATTGCCGAGCCGAACTTGAAGTACTTGGACACATTGGTGGAAATAGATTATCATCTGTTTCAATTTTTGTTTGACTAAAAATCTTACTTTTCTCAGAACGTTTGACAGACTTTTTGCGAGAAAATGTGCGAGATAGTTGAATTGCATGCTTCTTAGCAGCATCTTTAGCTGATTTCCACCTTTCACTTGCCTTTGCATTCTCCCTTGCACTTTTTGCTGCTGCTTCCCTGGATTTGGCGTATCTCCTTTCACGTGTGGTAAGAACTTGGTCAGAACAGTTGTAAATAATGAGTAGTAGAGTACTTAAAGCAGCCTGCATCGACAATTGGAGGTTGTCAATATCTAGTAGCAAGGTTGCATGAGAAGAACCATGGAATACCTCGTGCAATGTTGGTACAGAAGATAAAAAGATTCACATTAGATATTATTTTCGGAGAACAAATAATTGATATCAAGAGATACACTTGCATGTTTAAATCGGAAAATTCTAATGGAGTTATCAGAAACAATCACACAACAACAGGAATAATCTAGTACAATGCTACTACGACTATGAATCGTGTTGTTGTTGTTGTTGTTTAGAAAAAGAGTTAGTCAAAACCTATAGCACTTTTTTTTTCTTTCAAATGAACAATTAAATTGTAAGAAATTATGAAGCACTGGAACCAGACAAGCCTATTATCAATTTAATGGTTTCAGGTATGAAGAACTCACTATAAGCATAATTCCATATGCATGAATATTTTGGGTTGCAGTGTTGGGATTGCATGAAGTCAGCTTGAAGCACCCTGTAAGATAAAATAAAAAGGTCAGATGCTCTATGGAGCCAGCAATGCAGGGATACGAGCTCAAAATCTAGACCGTAAGGAGATGGAGGATGAAAGTAGCAAGTGCATAGAAAAATAAAATAAAATAAAAAAATAAAAAATAAAAATAAAAATAAAAATTCTATCTGTCATTCAAACCTCTCCCCCCCAGCACCACCAAAAAAAAATGTATTCATTCCATATGGCATGCATTAAGTCACACTTTAACAGGAAACTTACGTTTCTCAGATGTGGAACCCGTCCTGCAGTAATGTCTGGAAAAGCAAGAGAAAACTAATAGCATTAAAATATGAAAATAAGGGCAGCAAGGAGTAATTGAGCATAACATAGCAAGTGCAAATTATTTGGATACAGATCAAATTCTAATGTATCCAGACTGTCTTATCAAAATAAGCTAAAACAAATGAAGAAATGATGCAACTAGCAAAATAATAGATAAATACTGGAACAGTGGGGATAAAGACCAATACCCACTACTGCAAGGAACCTTTTCGGTACTTGTTGGACAATATGATCCTGCAGAACAGAATACCTCACTACTACCATCAATATCTGCCCAAATGTTTGCTCCACCGCATGTATGATTTGGCTGTTCAGGAGGTAGCTGGTAAAAGTATCTGCAGTAACCTATCACTTAATATTTTGCACACACCATATGCCATAGAAACAAAGATAAAGCAAAATTCATAGGTAAGATCTGAACTTACGGCTCACAAACACCAGTACCATTGTTGAGCGTTGCAAGCGGGCAAAAGGAACCTAATGGGCAAGCTTCGAAAACAAGGTAACAAATGACATCGCAGAATATTATTAGACATTTTCTATCTCATCAAATATAGCTTTTCAATTTGATATAGAATGAACAACAGCTAGTAACCAAAAATCTTTAATAGAATCGTTCAGAGCATGACATTTGACTCTTTTCTCCTCCAGTAGCAATATGACATGTTAATCAGTAAACATTTGTTTCCTGGCCTGCTTGAGACAATTGCACTAGGATTCTATTTTGGGCATAACGTCCAGAACCTGAGTGATAAGCTTTCAAAATTTGATCTAGGATTAAACCTTGTTCTGTTTAAGTGCATGTCTTCTAAGCATAGATCATACACCTAACAGACATGCTTGGTCAGGTGCCCAAGGCTGGCTGAGTTCAGATGGCATTGAAACATATGTTCCTGGGCTTGGTTGAGTTAGGGAGACACTTTTCGCTAAGAATTGGAGTAAATTAAAGTGGGGTTAACTTTTCTAGGTTAAGAATATTTTGGGCACATTGTCTCAGTTCTCAAAACACCCAGCTGCCTTTTGGAAGATGATTTTGTCACTTTCTAAGTTTCATGGATACTTGCACGTAGCAGGATAGAAAACCTGGAGCCTTAATGGGCCAACCTTAAATCAACTTGGTAAAATTAGAAGTACTGAAAACGTAAGTAATAATGAATATAGAGAAACTAGGTGAAACTATAGATATTATAGAGGAATTAAATTAATGTCATACAATGAAACTATGTGAATGGATAATCTAACAAATTTTAAAAAAAGAGAAATGTCATACAATGAAACTATGTGGATGGATAATAAAACAAAGATAAAGAAAATAAACTTCAATATTCGATAATCAAATTGAAATTATGCCAGGTAGATCCACTGTGGAGGCCATCTATTTAAGAAGACAATTAATAGAAGAGCCTAGAAATAAATAAAATGACCTATAGATGGTTTTATAGACTTAGAGAAGGCATATGATAAGAGTGTCAGGGGCTCTACAAAGAAAACAAGTCCCTATAAAACTTATAAATCTTATTGAGGATATGTATAGTGAGACAAGGACTATTATTCATACTATAAGCTGAGAGATTAGTAATTTCTCTATAAAAGTATGATTACACCAAGACTTAATCTTTAAGTTTCAGATTATTAACAGTACTTACAGATGAAATAGCGAAGGGTTTCCTGGAAGACATTCTATGGTGCATGTTGTTTGTTGATGACATAGTTCTATTGGATACTTCTAAGGAAGCCTTAACAATAAAATTAGAAACAAGAGAAAATGTCTTAGAAGTGAAAGCCTAAAAAATAGCAGGGATAAAACAGAATTCATGCCATGTAAGCGTGATAAAGTAGTAGAGAATGACAATACAACTCTCACAATTTAAGAACAAAAGGGTTACTCAAAATAGCCAATTTCGATATTTAGGGTTCATAATACAACAAGGTGGAGAAATAAATATTGGTGTAGTAATAAGGATTGGAGCCAGGTGGACAAAATGGAGACAAACTAGTGCTATTCTATGTGACAAACGAATACCAAATTAATAAGTTAAAAAAAAATTTCTCTAGGACGGTTATTAGGCTAGCTATATTATATGGAGCGGAATGGTGGGTGTTAAAACTTACCCAAATAAAAAATAAATGTTGGGTGCTAAAAATAAATTAAAAATTGGATTTTGTGGCCGACCCAATTCATATGGAATAAAGGCAAGGACCCTGCCCTGGAGAAACTACATTCAAATTATCCATAACCAGTCCATAGAGGACACACATAAGCACAAAACCATTTATTTGAACTGCTTTGGGAAGGATGGAGGATTGGGGTAAGACTTCACTAACTAGTAACTCCAGTAATACAGTCAACATGTTAAGAGCTCTATCCTTCAGCAGTTCAATCTAATTAGAATACTTACATGGAAACAACGTATGAATATAGTGCCAAGTAAATATTTTGTGTATGTCATACAAGTTCTTCAGAAGTTCTCAATGAGAAATTGGTTACGTTTGATATTAAGCTTTTTGCTGCTTCAGAGTTGACACTTGGTACTTTTGACAGTTTTCTTTCATTTTATCTTCACATTAGTTCGGGACCAGATGATAATTTATCTTAGCTTTAAGGCTGCAACTCTTTGATCATTCATAGGGGACAAAACACCTTAACAATGATTTACAATGATTTTTCCAAAGAACACAAAGAAGAAAAACATTAATCGCTCCAAGAGTTAACAAAGATGAAATTAAACACATAATCAGTATCTTCCAGTCATTGAAAGAAATAGAATTTGAAGGTTTTTCAAATACTTACGTATCATGCAAGTAAGTCCACGAGGGCAAAAGAAACCCTCACAACAAGCTTGGCAATCAAGAGTTCTAGCAGGAGTGTCCCGTGAATTTTTCAGGTCAACCTCCTGATTTGGGCCAATACTACATGCCCATCCTGGCTCACAACCAGAAACCGACGATGTTAAGTTACAATTCTTGTTAGGTTTTAGGTAATTGGCACTGTGCTCTACAAATAAATTACTGAAGTAAAATTTTGCCTCCGCTGCTGTACACAAGCGTCTTGTGATATCTCCTGTTGATAAAAATGAAACCATAATGAGACACGAGAGGATGGATATTATAAGAGACTATACTTTATGAGACAAACTTGGCTATAATATACTTTATGAGACAAACTTGGCATAGAAAGTGAACATAAGTGGTTTGAAACGATGTGAAACTACTTAGCAAAAAATGTGGGTATTGTCACAAGACAAGAATGAAGCAAGACATTTCATAAGAAAAAATGTTTTCAGCATTTAGATCTTCCATCTTGTTACTTTCCATAAGGTACTGCTCATGGCTTCACTGGTGTAATCAAAGAAATTACCGTATAAGAAAGAGTACAATGGTAGCTCCACAAGCAACTTGTACATTATGTGGAACAAAAAAATATGCGTATATTAACATTCCCATAACAGCATTAAAATGAAGAAATTACCGGATCAATTGCAATTATGTTAAAGTGAAACCCTCTAGATTTGAATGGCTTTGACCAAGTGGTAGCAAAAATCCAATTCAATTTACCAGACACAGCATAACTGGTACCTCAAGTTTTATATCATTAAACCCTGTTATTCCCCATCAATGCTGATCCATCAAGATAGTCATTTCAGACCCAGAAAAAGCCTAATTTCACTTAATCACCTTTGATAAATAGGATAAAGGTAACAAACGAAAAGAAAATGATATTCAAAACTCATGCTTTAAGCAGTTTATTCAATACAAATATATATGTATGTGTATATGGTTGAATTAAGCTAAAAAACTTAACACAACTATTGGTAATTTTGTAAAAAAAGTTGAAGATTGTTAAAGCATCTCCAGCAATCTGTTAAAACATATTTTTATATAAAATATACATTGTTACGTATAATATGTAAAAAAATTTATCTCCAATAGTCTGTTAAGATAAACTATCACACTATCAATGTGTAAAATTATAATATATTTTACAAAATCTTTTTATATAGCTACATCAGTATATTTCATTTCTCCTCTCTTTCTTATTCCATTAATGAATCCTATATCATGTACGTTTGTAAAAGTTATGTGGGCCTTGACATGACATTAGTTGTTATTGGGAATATATTTTTACACAAAAGTATAAAACAATAGCTGGAGCTAAAAATAAATAATTCAAAATTTTTGTATAAATTTATCATGATACATCTATTTAAACAAAAAATAATATGCACAATGTTCTTAGTTGTGTTGTTAAAATACAAAATTTCTTTTTTGAATCTCCATGTATTTTTTTGAAAAATATATATGAATAGATGGAAACTCAAATTGAATAGGAACTTTAAAAACTCTTTCTACTTTTAATAATGGTATAATAATAGTATAGTATAGCATAGATATAGATATATGTATAATTGATGGTTAAAGGTAATAATTATAAAAAATATGATAAAATAATATTCACCCTAAATATAGTTTAAATAATAAAATAATATTCATATCAAATCATCATTAATACAATTTTGTTATATTTTTATTAAAATATTACTAACTTGACCAAAATTCAAATATTTCAGCCCTTTCCATCATATCAAGTTCTGAACAATTACAAATACATAATAATATTTACAACTTATTTAAGTTTGACAAATCGGGCATGTTTTCAGAGGTAGGCTTATACGTACAAACTTGTCAACGATTGTGATTTTGCATGCCCTTGAGCCCATTTTTAGCTTTATCGCAACACACTTTGACAAAAAATTCAAATTTGATACATCTGACAACTTTTCCATTGAATCACAAATAGCAAGAGATAACTCAACTAGAGTTGAGGTAAATCCAATATACATTGGTGATCCTCGCAGGATCGTATGTCGAGCACCTTCAGCTGAGAAAGGAAATCAATATCTAATTTTGGTACCAACGTAGGTCCAGTTTCTCCAATTTGGATAATTTCCCAATATCTGTGGGCTTCTCCACAACATTATCACCTCAAGCATGTCAAAACCCGAAATGCAAGCTGGTAGGCTTCGAATTTCGGAACCATAAAACCTCAAGCGTCTCAAAGATGTAGTCTTTTCATATTACACACATTTCCATATTACACACATTGCGAAATCGACGTCCTCTTTAGTATCTTATTAATTTCATCAGGCAACGTGGTTGTAACAACATGTGAAATGTCATGCTCAAGCACTTTCAATTTCTCTAGAATATTGAGAATGGAGTCAATATTGACCAAATTCCGACAGCGTGCAAGATTCAATATCTCTAAATTTGCACATGACGAGAAGTTAAGAGGAGTCCTCGTTAAATCACAACAATCAGCCACCAGAAGAACTTTTAACTTTTTCTCCATCTGTTAAAAATAAATAAATAAATAAAAACATTAATCATAATAATAATAATAATTTCAAACAAGTGTAATTAAGATAGGACAAGAAACAAAAGTAGAGGTATTACACAAAACCTGTATTTGATTCCAACCCCCCCATTCTTCTGTGATGCAACTATTTGATAGATCAAGAATGACTAGATTCTTCATATGAAAATTAATAGGTTTGAAATTCCGAGGGCAACCACGCCAATTAAGCCAACTTAAGGACAACAGAACACGCCTAAAATCCCCATCAAGGTCTGCACCATCCACTCGGAGATACCTTAGATTTACTAGTCCACTGAAGTCCTCACTTGTAAAGCAAGGCTTCTCTTTAGGCTCCAATTCAGAGCAAACACTTATGCCCTCAACCTGTTCATATGTTCCCTGCCAATGAATAAAATATGTTAATAAGGTATTTAGATTACACAACCTAATATGTTTAGTCAAATATAACAATAAAATTCTGTGCACTCAGATCTTACCGTCAGTCCCTCCAATAATCGTTGGGCATCCTCGTGATCCCACAGCCTACTACGCTTTCCAGGGTAACTATGTTCTTCATTGACAATTTCCTTCCCAAGAGCTATAAGCTGATTGTGCATCCTCAACTCATTAGCATCACCCACTTTCACAAGAGACCTGAGCTTAAGCTTATCAAATTCTATCATTGGATGATATTCACGAGCATCCCACAAATAAAATACAGTTGTTTTATCCATCCCATCAAAAAGGCATGCAACATCAAGAAACATTTGTTGTTGCTTCCTATCTAATGCTTCATAATCTACTCTCAACTTTTTCAAAACATCATCATTCGTTGCTTTTGCGAACTTCTCTGATGCAGCTTTCCATTTCGCTAAATCCTTCTCCCCATGGAGAGACGAACCCATAGACTCGAGAGCTAGAGGAAGGCCTCCGGCAAAGGATGCAATCTTTCTAGAGAAACTATTATATTCATTTGGAGGACACTCAGCGTCGAAGGCATGGTTGCAGAAAAGTTGAAGAGATTGGCTATCATCCATAATTGGGAGTTGATAAGTCCGTTCAACTTTAAGATCATCTAAAACACCTTTGTCTTTGGTTGTTACTATGATCTTACTTCCTTTGCCAAAGCACCCATCCTTTGCCACAAGACAATCAGGCTCTCCCAATAGATAATGAAATTGTGAAATGGAACTCACATCATCAAGAACAAAGAGAACTTTCTTGTTACAAAATTTTTTTTTAATACTGGCTTTTCCGGCTTCAACATTTGCAATGTCAACGCTCCAATTTATTGCGTCGTGAATCTGTTTTTGCAAATTAGCGACAGTACCCTTGAGTTTTTCTTCCTTTTGAATATCTTCAAGGAAGCTACAACAGTCGAACTTCTGAAGGATAGTACCCTCAAGTTTTTCTTCCTTTTGAGAATCTTCAAGGAAACTACCAAGGTCGAACTTTGGAAGGAGTTCGTTGTAAATGCATTTGGCAACAGTTGTCTTGCCAATACCGCTCATGCCATAAATACCAACAAAGTTAACATCGTCCGACGAAATATCTAATAGCCTCCTCATTTCATTTATGTGATGATCCATTCCAACCAACTTTGTAGTTACATCTATGATTTTAATCTTCAACTCTGATTGTACTCTAGGAACAATCTTCTCTGTAATTATTTCTCCTTCATACCTGATTGATGCCGAGGAGGCCAAATAATTAGGGACTAGAAGGAAATTAAAGTAAACCAATGAAAAATAAATAAATAAAAAGCCACGCCTACATAAAAAAAAAAAATATGCAAGAAACACTAGTACTAATTAAGTATGTGTATATGAATCTCTAAAATTTAAAATTTTGTAGTAAATTACCCTATGATAGCCATTTATTATTATTATTATTTTATTTATTAAAACCCCAAAACAGCATTAATAAATTTTGTGCATTAAAGTGTTTTTTTATTTTTTGTCATATTACTTTAAGGTCATTTTAATTATTTTAGTCTTTAAAGTTGAGAGAATAACCTTATTTGCTCAATTTGAAAAAAAAAGAGGGATTTTTCTTTTTAACACCAGATAGTTTTTGCACATTCAGAATATAACATGATTTTTTTTATTTATTTATATTTACCAATCTATATATATATGATTATTTATTTTATCTTGTTTTCTTTTGCTTTTTCTGGGTAGCTAGGTTATTTCATAAGTATACTGTAGCAAAGACCCACTAGTCACAAATGGCTCCAAGTTGGACATGAATCCTCAATTTTCCATTTAGAAGGAGTAAGAAATAATGAGTTGAAAAATCGCAATAAAAATAATAATTTCTCGGTTTTTACAATCCATTTGATTTTAGGATAGTGTTATTTATTACTACGTATAAACTTACTAAAGAAACTAATACTGATATGAAGTAATTTTCTAGTGACCAGTTGACTCCCAAAAGCAATCAACGGAAGAGTTTTTGTTATAATTTTTTTTTTATCTTTCTCCCACATTGATATTGAATTGCAATCCTAAACATTTTCCTAAGATTCTTGCAATAGCTTAGTAGATATGTAAGATTTGAAATTGAAAAAAAATTAATATAAATTTCAACAAGAGTGATTTACCTCTCCTCGTCCAATACCCAACCAGGGATTTTTCCAGCCCTAGTCAGTGCGTTCTTCCATTGCTTCATATCCTCTTCACGGAATTCCCCAGATTTCTTGAGCGATTTCTCGAGCTTGTTCAAGGCCGTCTCGAAAGTATCCTTTTCTGGATGCGTCATCTTCACTTCATCGGGTGTGACATGGTAGAAGATGGGTAAAATCAATTGTGGTTTAGTTTGACTTTGGCACTCCAACATCAGCACTAGCTCCTTAAGACACCATTTACTTTCAGCATATCTTTTGGAGAAGATTGGAATTGAGATCTTCGAGTCCCTGATTCCTTTTTCGAGTTCAGTTGTGAGTTTTGTTCCTTGGCGGACCTCTTCATGGTCTACAAAGACGCGGACTCCTGGTTTGAGCGAACAGAGGAGGTGATTTGCGAAGCCGTAGCGAGTGTCTGGGCCTCTGAAACTCAAGAAGACTTCATATGCGCCTCCTGGAAGTGATGAGGATGAAGAGTGCGATGCAGCATCTGCCTCAGTGTCCATTGGAGATACAGTCGTCCTCTGTGTTTCCACCTCCATCCATCAGCAAAAATATTTAGAAGCTAAATCTTCTGAATGTTGAAAAATAAAATAAATCTTCTACGAGTACTGTACTACCAACCCGATCAAATCTGACCTTTCTATCTCTCTTCAGTGTTTGGGCAATGAATCTGCAAATTAAGGCTTCCAAACGTACAGCCGAGTTACCTACCCAAGCTATGTCAACATAAATTATCAAAATAATAATAATAATAACAATAACAAAGAAAGAATACCAATCAGAGAATATTATCAAGCTACATGGATGAAGGTGTAGCGAGTGTCTGGTCTCTGAAATTCAAAAAGACTTGGTATTTGCC
>JAOTQH010000014.1:1202541-1214995 GCA_025631255.1 Cornus kousa | reverse complement strand
CCCCCCCCCCCCCCCCCCCCCCCCCCCCCCCCCCCCCCCCCCCCCCCCCCCCCCCCCCCCCCCCCCCCCCCACACACACACACATAGTTCAAACCTGAATAACACGACAGCCGTAAGGATGGGTGGAAAGTGACACAACTTGCCCAAAGAAGGATGAGATTATAAATTGAATTCGGTCTTGAGGGACACATTCTATACACTTCTGGATGACATGATTACCATTCTGATCACGGACACATTTCATGATTGAACCATCAAGCTCGGCCACCATCTGAGTCTGTTGATCCGCATCAACCACCTCCAAGGCCTTGGGGTCAGAATTAGAACAGCAAGTCAGTAACACAATTTATTTAGGAGAAAAGATGCCTTCAGATGATGCAAACTTAAAAAGAATACAAACATGTGAGATCTGTGAGAAGTAAAGAAAACCAAAATATAAAGGTTTGGAGTGCACCTTCTGAATTACTCTGCAACCATACATTTGAAGACTGAGAGGTAAAACATGACCAATAAGCTGGCTGGATAACTCTTTTCTTTGAGTTACTGTACCATGCTCGAAAAACTGCAGATAAAAGTACCAACCAGTTAAGTTTTTAGAATCCCAAAAAGCAAGTCTTTTAAGCTTTTAGAATGATCCAGTATGTACTTTTTGTATGACATAATTTCCAAAGACGTCAGTCATCAAGGCACGAGCATGCGGCACAATCTCTGGGAATATCTTGGTCTTCTCTTCCGCTGTGGCAGTTTCTAGTTTCTGCTGAATAAAGCGACTCCCATACTGATCCGTACTACAATTAGAACAGGAGAACTACTGTGAAGGAGCTCATGGGTACAATAAAGCAAGAAATACAGAATAATATTCATACCTGAATTCAACCACATGATCAACAATGTCAGGAAGTTCAAAAGACCTGGCTTTATTGTTCTTCAGCTCTTCTAATAAAGATGACGAAAAACTTTCTTCCACATTAGTACCAAAATCTGAATGCCACGTCTTAGAAGATCCTCCCATTGGACTTCTCAACATTGAATTAAAATGTGAGATCCGCTCATTCTGAAACATAGGACCACCGGATCCAACAGAGGGAAGTGCAGAATTTGCCATAGGGTTTCCTGGATGTGTCATTGCAAGACCAAATTCTGGATTCCCATAGATCCCGTTATGTACAACAGCAGATTTACCTGAACGTGGCAACTCATACTGCTTATGTTGAGCAAGCATTGACTCAAGGTATGCCTTCTGCATCCCTTGCAAATCTCCACGAGATGTACCCAAGTAGTTCCTTCCTCGAGAAGGATCAGCTGAGGGAGCTGCAGCATGCATTGCATAATCAGGAGTTATCTGCAAGTACTGAGTATAACGTGGATCCATAATTTGATTCCCACTCCTACTCAAACTTTGCCCATTTCCAGCACCAGTCAAAGTTGATCCTGAAAAGAGAAGGTAAAGTCAAACACATAATCCAGCTAAGGTCCTGTACTTGTAGAAGATTTGCATAGAAGTCATCAAAAAGAAACAATGACCTGTAATTGTATCAAGATGATTATTCATAGCTGCTTTCAGCTTCTGACTAACTGAATATTCACCAGGCACATGGCCAGAAAAGTCCATACTAGGGATTTTATTAGTTTGATAATGGACGTTAGATCCTTCTAAACTTGCAAATCCTGAAGAATTCGTTTTTGAGTAAGGATTGGTTGATGATGTAGTTCTCTTTGGAAAGTTCGTTTGCCCATCCAAACTAACAAGTCCATTTTTCCTCGGAAAATCAACATGAGTGGAAGAATTAGCCTGCTTTTCAGCTATGGGATTTCCAATAAGTTGATGCTGAAGACTATGCTTGTGACCATTTGATATATCAAACAAGTGATTAGGCTGTTTATCAAATTCCATTGGGAGCTGAGACTGTACATTTTCATTGCCACGTCGATTTTTTGACAGGTTCAAACCAGACAAAGAAGCTGCCATATCAGCAACCTCAGTCATGCTCGAAGAAATACCATTAAAAGAATTCGAGCCGGCAATATTCTTCTTCTCAATAGGGCAAATTCTGCTACCCACGGGAGGAAGACCAGGACTGGGAGACCTCCCAACCAGCTGAGGCTCAGGGGTCCTACTCCTGGACAGTGATTGACCCACAGAAGATGCATAAGAATTATAAACTACAGAACCAAGGCTCTGAACTCTAGACATGCCATTGGCAGTTGCTCCACTATGCAAGGCATCTCTGGATTCCACACCGTTACAATATTCTGCTGGATGAGGATTAGACATGCCTGTTGTATCTACCATATCACCAAAAGCATTACGACTTGTGGGCCGTGAGAGATGACCTGATAAGGAAGCATGCTGGTCCAGTCCTTCCTGGGGAAGGAAAAAAAAAAAAGAAGTCACCAACAATGTAACAAGATGGTCATGTCTTAAAAGTGTACAAAAATCAATTGTACTAAGTGGTCCAAGTGGATATGCATGTTAAGTTAAAATCATCATTATTTAAATTGTACAAACAGGCAACACCAATGTACTTCCGTGAATCACAATCACAAACAATGTCAATGATATAAGCCATCTTGCTGGAACATGTGAAGACAACAGAGCGGCTTCGGGCTTGCATTTGGGTCTGTGTTCTGTAAATACTGCATATTTGATTCCATCCAAAAATCTATTTTCTTCCTCATTAGTTCTAGTCTCAATAAGAATGATGTGAATGTGTAAGACACAGCAAATTTTACAGAAAGATATTAAAAAAAAAAAAAAAATGAAACCCAGAATTGAAACTGCAAAGAGAAAGTACAAATATACTTTATTCAATCCATTGAAATGAGAAAAAAAGAGAACAAATATATAGTAGTTCCATTCCCGGGGGAAGGGATGGGAAGGGAAAAAAAAAAAAAAAAACTAAGATAAATCCAGTCAAAGATGGAATGATTAATCTACTTCTAAGAACATTAAGTGAATTAAAAGATAAAAACAGTAGCACACTAACACGTGTATATTTTAAAGTAAGAGAAGGGAAATGAGCACTCCAAACCAGTATTAAAGGCATTATAGCATATAGATTAAGCCAGGTAGGTTCAGCATAAAAGCTGATTAGGCCAAATCCTGAAAAAGATAAAAAGAGACAAATTTATATGAAAACCTAAAAAAAAAACTCAAATTATTGCCATCCCATGTTTCTTCATTATATATAATAGGGTCAATAGCAAAAAAAAAAAAAAAAAACCCTAAACTATGGGCCAAATGCAAATA
Source organism: Cornus kousa (assembly GCA_025631255.1). Classification (NCBI taxonomy): domain Eukaryota; kingdom Viridiplantae; phylum Streptophyta; class Magnoliopsida; order Cornales; family Cornaceae; genus Cornus; species Cornus kousa. The sequence goes on along the minus strand of JAOTQH010000014.1, from coordinate 1,211,745 downwards.
ACCCCTTGAACTAAGCTAGTTGGTTTCAATTAACCCAGTCTGGCCACCGGCAGAATTTTTTTTTACAGTTAATTCGCGCGTGCATGCCACATTTTAACTAAATGACCATTTAGCCATAATGATACAAAAATACCATATTGCCCCTTTATTCATCCCCTCTCAGCAACGATCTCAACCCTCTCTCTAGCAAGCATGAGTTATATAAAATTATAAATAGATATATATGTATATATATAACTATATATTAGCCCAGAGCTGCCAATCGAAGAGATTCGCACAAAAACAGATCTGGGATCTGACCCGTGAACCCATTTTGCTGTATCCACACCTGAGAGAGCTGGGTCATTGCCGACAACATATCGATCGTCCCCGACAAGCCCATCACCTGATTGTTCAGCCATAGGTTCTGAATCTCCGATGACCCAAAAGTCGCCAGCAACGGACCGGTCAGATTGTTGTAAGACAGTCGGAAGTTCTGCAAATTGGGGAAGTTACTGAAAAAAGTCTGGTATCACCATTGTCCAAGGCCACCATGGTCGTCAACATGTACAACTCGCCTGTCCGGTCCTTGACTCATAACCACCAATAGGGAATTTGAATTCACCGGCAAGGACTTTGCCGCCACTGTTGATGGTGGTTTTAATCGGGCAGCGAAGGATGAGGTGGCGGCGGGGGTTACAAAGGGGGTCCAGTGAAGGTAGAGGAGGGGTTTGGCGGCAGTGAGGATGGTGGTGGTGGGTGGAGATCCAGGGCGGTGATGGTGCCAAGAATGAGGAGGGAGGTGATGAACAGAGCTACGTTAGGGTTTTGGTGATGGTCTTGAAACCAAATCTGGGGTAGCGATTGAAACGGGATTGGATGTTGGCGTGGCATTGGAAGCGAGCATAGTTGTAGTTGGAGAGGAGCATGGTGACGTGGAGGCCGGAAAGCTCAGCGAGCTTGAGCATTGAGTTTCATCACTACAGGGAAGATGAACACGTGAGGAGGGAGTGATGTTGATTGGGTTATCTATTGACCTCTAAATTGTGGCTTTAGCCTTTTGACAGTGAAACAGGGTATCTGGATAGCGTTACAAGTGATTTCATCTCCGGCAACGGCATGTGGGATATAGTTAAGGTGATTCACATGTTTTACACATACGGTTGTTGATAAGGTTGAATGTTGAGGTGTCAATTTCTTATTTGATCTTCAGATTACAATACGCCATGTCATTCGGTAAGATTTAGACAAAAGAAATAACAATGAAACGACATCGTTTTGTTGGTATACATATCATTTAACAGTTCCGGTGATGGAGGTTGACCGGATAATTCACTGTTGTCCTTAAATGCAACAAATCAATAGTTCAAGGGGGTTTCTTGTAGTTCAGGGGAGTTATTTGCAAAAAGCCAATAGTTGAGGGGGGTTTATTGCTCTTTACCCTATATAATATTTCAATTATTTATGAAAAGGAACACATAAATATTGAGCTATATATGTGGATAGAACTGTAAAAAAAATTTGCAAACTTAGTTTTCTATGACATAACTTCTCTGCATGGTATAACTTATATTTAAAACCAAAACCAATACTGTATGCAGCAGGGCAAGTACTTTGGAATTTGTATTCCAAACAAAACTTTAGGAACTGGAACCAAGTTGAAAAAGTCAAATGGCTCAAACCTGTGACATTAAATTACATATATATGTAAAAAAAGTGATGCAAATCTTGCAGATTCAATATCCTTTCTACACAAATATGCATATAAATGGTATACGTAGAAACACGGATATTTCTACTACAATGCCGTTTCAGACATGTTCCAGGTACCAAAACTTTGGGAACATAGTAGATATACATCCTAAACACTCCCCAACATAAACATTATGTAGCACATAATATCTTAACAGGAGTCATGTCAGAAAACCTAGAAATTAAGATTTTACACATCCCAAGTGCCCAACATTGTATCTTTGAGGAAAATTGACATTATACACATTGCCATCACAAGTCAGCTATGTAGTGGAAACTTTTTAATATGGGACAATAATATAATTGTAATGGCAAAAATATTATAGGCCGGTAGTAGTATATAACTATAAATATAAAATAAAACTCTTTATGAGATTTGTATAGTTTCATCCTCCAAATTATGTAATTCTTAGTATAGGAATTAGAAAAGTAATCAAAATCCTATAGTTTGTCATATGTAGAGTCATAGAGATGTGTATCCGTTAAGTGCAAGAAAGGGTTTAGTGCCTTAAGGGTTCCTAGGATTGACTAAGAGTCTTAGAAAATGCAAGATACTCCATGAATGCTCCAGAAGAGAAAGAAGAAAAGAACTGAAAAAAGATGGGCTGCTTTATCAGCATAGTTGTTAAAATCTTACAATTCTACGATCCCAAATTGCCAAACTGATCCCGTTCCATCGAAAATCTCTGGGAAGTAGAATCTTTGTAGAATCTATAGAATCGGAAGTAGGATCATAGAATCGTATGAGAATCGTATTGTGTTATTTGATCTTCTGAATTTATTTGGGCCTACTATTAGTTTTGGACTAATAAATTTAATCATTTTAAATATAAAGTCCAACTCTTTAGCCTAATTATATTAAAAAAAAATCTCTGGGAAGTAGAATCTTAATATAATCTATATAATCGGAAGTAGGATCATAGAATCTCATACGATCTTATGATTCTACCAAATCTACTATATTGTGTTATTTTGTTCTTCTGAATTTATTTGGGCCTACAATTAGTTTTGGACTATTAAATTTAATCATTTTAAATATAAAGTCCAACTCTTTAGCCTAATTGTATTAAAAAATTAAAGTTAAGAAACAAAAACCAAAGAAACGAAAGTCGCATGTAGAAAAGATCAAACTCTGAATTTCAAGGGTATGGTCTAAAATTTCAAAAATTTCCTTTTATCTTTTTTATTCTTCTTAATTTCTCTTTTCTTTCTTTTTCAGTGCAAGAAACATAAAGAATTTTATTTTTCCACCTATTATTCTTTGCCAATTCTGAAACAAATATAAAGAAAGACTTCATTTTTTTTTGTTGTTCTTTCTATCTCTGTTTTGTTCCCTTTTTTTAACCAAAAAGTAAACTTTTCAAGTAAATTGCTCGGACAATTAGGCAACCAAATTGTACTTTTCTCTATGTGCTAGGCTTGGCTTTAATTTCTTCTATTAGATTTTGCTTAATTGTTATGCTAATTTTTTTTTTGTTGAAATCAAGATATTAATTTTAAGTGTTTGTCTCGTGTCTTAGTATCTTTTAATGTTAGTTGATTTTGCTAGAATGTCTCATTTGGTTATTTAGCCTTATTCTCTACTTATATCGAAAATATTTTTTTTTGATAAGTAAAAAATTTGGACCATTCTTCGAATTGTGCGTGTCATCCAATATCGAAAATATTTGATTTAGAAAGTTAATTTGAATTACTTTTCTAATAGTTTTATAGAATCTTCCGATTCTCGATCCTATCCTACGATTCCGATCCAATGGACCCCTCAACGATCCTACTTAGAATCCTGATTCTAACAAGCTCGTTTATTGGTAGAAGACAAGCCAAGTTCCAATGGAATTCGTCTTCGGAGTCACCACCTAACAGTTTTGGTGAAGAAGCTTTCTTTCTTTGTCCTGCCTGAGTGTGACTAAAAGGGATACCTTACCAATTTGCTCACTGCTTGCTTGCCTTGACCAACTGTCAAATCAAAATGAGGGCTCCGGTAGCCTTGTCCACACCTTGTCAGTATATGTAAAGACAAGTCTAGAAAAATCACATAACCTTTCGCCACAAGCTTTCCTCCAATCCATCCTTTTCATCTTATTTTTCCAATGTTAACTTTTCAACACCTTAATCAGAAAAAGATACCAAACACATCACATTGATAGATAAGAAACCAAGTTATTACAACATTCCAAGGTATTTCCTAGGAACTGCCTGAGGCATGGCTGTTATTAAACATCTTGAGTCCTTATAATACAACCTTTAGCAATTTGCACATTAATGACTAAATCAACTTCACGCAACAAAACCTAACTCCAACTACGTAAAGACATCTATATGAGCCATTTTTTTCCTAAGTAACTCTAAATAAGTCCAAGTCCAAGGTTATTGCCATAGAATTTTAGTATTAAATAAGATCAATTCAACTATATAACCAATGGTAGGAGATTTTCATCGATTTATAAAATATACTTTATGATTTTATTGTTTTTTAATATAAGTTTAGCATTCAAAGATATAGGGTTCTAATTAAGTTCAATTCTCCCTTTTGGCACAAGATTTCTTCTTTTTAAATGACATAACAGACTTCTTCTCCCATCACTTGACCTAAAGTGGATTCATAAACTCATCTTCATCACTTCACATCCAAAATTTCAAACCTCAAATCCTAAGATCATTCAGTTTAATCTCGTCGTTTATCCATCACATTATAAAGCTTTGTGGTTGAATTTATAACTTTCACACATCTTATTATTATTGTTCATTATGCATGGATTTCGGAAGTTGTTTTCATCAAATAAACCTGCTGGCAAAAGCATAAGGAACACACCATGCTGCAAACCTACTAGAACGAGAGAGAGATCCAATGAAGATATCACCAAAATGAATCTGCTTGACTAAATAAGCTATAGCGTCAAAGTGATGTACTGGGAGGGAAAAATTTAGGTGGACAAAAGAAAAGCAAACACAAATGAATCAACAACTTTGATGGTCATGTAAATCATGAATAATTTCTATCCCCACCTGGACCCAAGTTTAGGGTGCAATATATTATTTACAAGTCACAATAAAGCATACTTTCAATTGAATAATCCGACAATAAACCTATTCATTATTAGTCATACCACTAAACACGGTCTGGTGTCAACCGTCAAGAAGTATTACAACTCGTACAATAAGTTAAATAAACTATAAGTCCTGCCTTACCCAACAGGACTTCTAAAAGTAAATCACAAAATAAAACCTACAATTCTAATTCTAGCAACAATAAAAAGAAAGAAAGAAAAAAATTATATCCAACAACCTAATATAGAAAACTACAGATATATAGCAAAGTACAGGCTAGATCAATCACCTGAAGAATATCCGCAAAACTCTTCCTCCTCATACCCAGACCAGCACCTGAGAGACCACTCAAACCATCAGAGCCTCTGTTTAGCCACTCAACGGAGGTTTGCCGTGAGACATTCGTCGCATTTATCTTCCTCAATTCCATCAGCTCATCCTCCGCTTTCTGTACAGATAACCCAGGCTGCATTGAGAACAAAGATGAACTATCAACATCATCAACCGGTTTCTTCTTCTTCCAGTCCCCAATTCCACCAAATGATGAACCCCCAGTTCGAAACCTTTCAGCAACCCGCCAATCCTCTTTTGACAGTAGAGGTGGAGGTAGTCTCGGATTGAGATTGACATTCGAATAGTAATAAGATAGATAAGCAGGATGCGACCGAATCTCATCTTCAGATAAATTCCCATTTATATTGCTACTCTCCTCACCAATCTGAGCAAAATTTGGGTTCCTGAACAAACTGCCCACAGCAGTCAATGACCCCTCCACTGTAGGCGGAGCACTACCACTCCTGTAAATATCCAGATCCCTCTCTCGATCAACAACTTTTCTATTAAACCGCTCCCTTAGCATTGATTCAAGCTCACCCTCCAAACTCTCTTCTAAATTGCCATTCGATCTTCTCATAACGCCATCATCTAGGTCTGACCGTAAATTCAGACCAGACAACATATCCATCTTCCCGGTCCCGGTAACCATCTCAAAAAACCCTAATTTACCAAAATGGAAACTACCAAATCAAAACCACCAGAATTTAATTTCAATACATATACATGATTAATACATTAAAGATCTCAAAACAAAACCCTATAAATCATTTCAATTACACACCTTTACGTGAATATACGCATCAATATGAACAAAGTGCGCGGTTTATCATTCTAAAAAAGAATCAACGAAGAAAAAAATTAATAAGTCAGAAATATATATACATATATATGTATGTGTATGAGACACGATATCCAAACATATATGAATTTGTATATATTTGATCAAATTACAAATAACTGAAGCGAGAATTACAGAGAATGAAACAGTTCAGGATCGTTGGACTTACGAAGATTGAACAATTAGCACGTGATTTTTGTGCTGAGAAATTCAAGTCGCGAACGGCCTATAGATTTATGATCGAAAATCTAGCAACGATTTGGAACAATTCGAAGGGTAGATTGCGTTGAAGGAAAATACAGAACCGAACAAGATGGAGATTTTTCGAAACGGTCTCGTCAGAGAGTTTTTAGAGAGAGAGAGAATTTTTTTTTAGAGAGAGAAAGAGAGAGAGGGGGCAAAAGAGGAGCAACTATTACTGCGCCGTGTGGGGGTATAATGAATGACGGTGAGGAGTTATTGGACGCTTGATTAAAAACAGGACGGTGGATGATTCGGTGATGAGGGTTTACGTGCATGGGGGCACAACGGCAACGTAGTCGGCACCTAGTACCTACGTTAACATGTTGGGAATGGTTATATGTACGCACAATATATGCGGTGGGGAAGACGGAGAGAAGGACATTAAGTTAAGAAAAGGAAAATAATAGTATTTTTGGAAAGTTTTTTTTTTTCTTTTTTTAATTTAAGTATTGGAATTTTTTATTATTATTTATTTTTCAATAATATGAGAATTAGATGGCTTGTAGATTTGATTTGGTTCTCTCTCTACAAAATTGGTGGGCTTAATCTTTATCCATTTTCTCTTTGGATAGTTACAGAAACGTTTATTTGTAAACTTATTGTGATCAAACCAAATTAGGATCCTCTCATGGCCGGTCTAATAGATCCGAGGACCGAGGATAGAGATCACCTTTATCGTGTGGACCCATCTCTCTCTCTCTCTCTCCTATTGTTAAAAGGGGCTCGTCAATTTAAATCGGATGGGCATTCAATCATTATCCAAGCTAAATTTTTATTTCTAGACACTCTGTTTTCGTTACACTAAGTATCAGAGTCAAACTTAATATTTAATCTAATATTATACAAAAACGTACACTCAAATATAGTCTAATCGTAATGAAATCGTTGTGAGTTCGGTTGAATTAGAATGTTTAATGAGACTTGTCCACGTCATATTCGGATTTAACATTTTGATAGGACGCTAACTACTCACTGGAGAAGGTTTGAGTTTTCTGCCTGTTTGGGCAAAAAAAAAATATGTTAGAGGGGAAACACCTAACTTGTTACAATCGGATCTATTAACAACTAAATTTATTTATTTTCTAGTAATATATCCTACTATTTTGTTCATCTGATTTATATACTTATAAAATTGCACTATTGGCTCCACTGAAATTATTAAAAAAAATTTACACTAGTGCCCACCTCACACAATTTCTTTGGTCCGTCCCTGGTCATAACTACACACACGTAAGTGAGTTTGTTAAAACCCCGTATAATATATATATATATATATATTGGCAATGACATATTAATAGAGCTTTATGAATGGACTGACTCTCAAGAACCTTAAAATGATAATACACTAGAAAACAAAAACAAAAAGAATACATACGCCACTATCGATATACACACACACTTAGACCAACCTATTTAAGTATGCCTTACAACTTATATATCATTTTCTAAGTTTGATAATGACAATTTTAGATTATTTAGTCCAAGGTTAGGTTAGGTTATTCCCTTGTTTGTTGTGCTGCCATTACAATAAGTGCACAATAAGCTAATGTAAGTCAATTGAAAATGGGATGTAATTTTGATGGACAAACTAAAATCGAATCCAATGTATGAATATTCTTGAACAACTTTTTTTTTGTTACTTGGACTAGGTTTATATTGGAAATTTATGACCCCACCTTAAATTGGAAATGCTTTTATAAGTATTATACGGAGTATTAAAAATACTAATAACATTAATTTAGTCCTATCCATTGTGCTCAACTTGAGTAATTCAACTTTAGGTTAAAAAGGAAAAAAAAGAGCAATTCAATTTTAACAAAAATAAATTTAAAATAAGGCAAAATGATGATGATGATGATGATTATTATTTAATATACTTTCCGAGATTATTGGTAGAACATTGTTGATGAAGATTTGTGGCCAAGTGTTACAATGGAGGAGTACTTGTTTTACATCGGATTCAGATGGAAAGCGAAATAGGTGGGTATACAATATTACCGAATAGTTTAAGTTTTTTAATAAATGGGCAAACACCCACCTGTTATAGTTGGTATCAGAGTTAGACCTAATCCTTGATTCGGTGTCACGCCAAGCCTACGGCCCGAAGGCATCAGGATGAGTTCACTCGGGAAGACAGGGTGGCCCAATTGAAACAAGACGTTGTGAGTTCGGATGGGGGAGAATGATACAAGACTTATTCCACATCAGATCCATATAGAAAACGAAATAGGTATAAATGGGTAAGTATACAACATTACCTAATAACTTAAATTTTTGAATAAATTGGCAAATGCCACAACAAGAACATACACACAACCAACAAAGCATAACATGACCTTTATTATTATTATTATTATTTTTTTTTTTTTTGTTATGACAATAATAAACTCTTATAATGCATTGAGGGTACTTGAACCCTTTACCTTACGCGTTGAAAGAGAAATTATTTAAATCTAATTTAAACTTATATTGATTTTAGAAAAATAAATTCAGATCGAACTTATATTGAAAATTGTATTCCTCCATTATTTAGAATGACCCTCAACCGGGTTATCCAGCCCACTAAAATTGCAGCATGACACCTATATTAGACATCACAACAAATCATTGCCACTTAGACCTCATTAGTTGTGCACATGTTTTCATTCTTTCTCATTGCACTTACTTTGGAGCACTTGAATATATATATATATTTTGGTGTAAACATTTTTCCCGTGCTGGTCGGTGAGAAGTGATGGGAAAAAGAATATATCAATATAATGTAAGTATCATAGTTTGTGCTTGGTTGTTGACATTTTGTTTTGTTTTCGAGAAATCATTATTAGTTTGTGCTTGGTTGTTGACTTGTTTATATTTTAAGAAAGTGATGAAAAGTAAAAATTGGAAGTACATGGCCCAATCATTAAAAGACTTTGATTTATTGTTTCATTGTCTTCTTCTACTATTTATTTTCCAAACAAAGAATTAAAATGGGATTAGGATATAAGATGCTTGACTAATAATATATT
>JAOTQH010000014.1:1136383-1147117 GCA_025631255.1 Cornus kousa | reverse complement strand
AATCGATTGCTTCACTTCTAATCCAAACACGCCTTTACCACCGTCACCATCATCATCGTCGTCGTCTTCAATCACCCCTCTCCTTAAAAACCCTAATTTGTGCAGACCCATTTGATCTCAATTGTGTATTTGTGGTTCTGTGTCGTCAATCGTCATGGGTCATGAATCTGTAGCAGTTACATCGCCGCCGGCGACGTCGCTCGCTCCCGGTTTCCGATTCCACCCCACCGATGAAGAGCTCGTGCAGTACTATCTCAAGCGGAAGGCTTGTGGGAAGCCTTTCAGATTCGAAGCCGTCTCGGAAATCGATGTCTACAAATCTGAGCCCTGGGAACTTTCAGGTCCCTCTCTCTCTCTCTCCTCTATATATATATATAGATATATCTACAAGTGTATATATTTATCTGTATATCTCTCTTGTATTTTGTTTTGGGTGAATGAATTAATTGTTCTATATGTGTTTGATGTGTTCTGGGTACAAATTTTGCTTCTTTGTATTGTGATAAAGCTATGTCTACAAAACTTATCTGTAGACATAACTTTATCCGTAGAAAAAACTATAAAATTGCTTGTTATTGATTTCTGAATTTCAGTCTCCTTTAAAGTTTTTTTTTTTTTTGGATTGTTGATTAGTTGCTTTGTTAATTTGTGTATTCAGGTGGTCCAGGTCCATTTATGTAGTTCTAGTAGTGTCGTTTATCCCTGTCCTTTCATCTCTCTGTTCTTAGACCCGAATCCCTTCCTGTGTAGGGGATGATGTGCAGTCATCCTGTATCGGTAGTGCAACACACTACATCAACAGCTACATCACGAATTGCAACACCATGAAACAACGATGTAACTTAGTTGTTGCATTAGCAATATAACGTAGTTGGATGAAAAAAACACGAGAGAGTATCCGTGGCTTTTTTGTATATGCATCTATAAATAAAATTTGTTTGAACTTTTTTCAGTTACATATCCATTGTAGCTCTTTGTGGTCCAACTCTCTCGTTTCTTTTTCTTCCTTTTATTTATTTATTTATTTTGGTTTTTCATGAATTTCTTGGTGATTTATGGGTTTTAGGCTATTCAAGGCTGAAGAGCAGAGACTTAGAATGGTATTTCTTCAGTCCCATAGATAGAAAATATGGTAATGGGTCTCGGTTGAATCGTGCCACTGGCAAAGGGTACTGGAAGGCAACTGGGAAGGATCGGTCTGTACGCCATAAGGGTCAGACAATCGGGATGAAGAAAACACTAGTCTTTCATAGTGGACGAGCACCGGACGGTAAACGGACCAATTGGGTCATGCATGAATACAGACTTGCTGACGAAGAAATGGAGAAATCCAGAGTAGCGCAGGTATAAATTGTGATTATGTAACTCATGATTAAGGGCACATGTTGTGTCAGTTGTGCTTTCTTTGGCAATTTGAGTAGTATATGATATTGTTGTTACTTGTTCTTTTGTATTTTTTGGCAAGGCAAAGGATGCATTTGTGCTATGTCGAATTTTTCAGAAAGCGGGTTTAGGTCCACCAAATGGGAACCGATATGCACCATTTGTTGAGGAGGAATGGGATGATGATGCCTCACTCCTCATTCCGGGTGAAGAAGCTGCGGATGAAATGACAAATGGTGATGATACACATGTTGAAGGGAGTGACATTGAGCAGGTTTGTGTTTCTTTTTTCTTTTTTCTTTTTTCTTTTTTCTTTTTTCTTTTTTCTTTTTTTTTTCCTTTGAGCTTCATTGAACTTTGTTTTAGGTGTTTTGCCGTATTCTCATTACTTGCAAGTTAAATATACAACCAAGACTGATCACAGCACAAAACAATATAATAAAAAAGAACTGAAGCAATCAAGACAGTGAACCGATACTTGTTGAAATTTTTTCTTTTCTGTGGCATTATGATTTTTTTCTCTCTTTCTTTCATAGATTACATAATGATATGAGTTGAGTAGATAGCCTCTCTTGCACTCAAATGTAGAGCAACAAAGATGTATTTCAAATGTACAATAATTTGTCGACATAATTGAGCTAATTGGATGGCATCTCCAAAAAAAAAAATATTGAACTCTATGGAATTTACCCTTATCTTCTAGCATTCTCATATCTAGTAGAAATTATCGATTCCTCGCAACTTTTATTTTCTGGCCTCCAAAATTTGCTGATATTAGGCCAAAATGTGCTCGGTTCATCAATGTTTAAAATATAGTTCTCTAGATAGCGTCTTCATTTTCAGGATCTCCATGCCAGCAATTATGGTTGTTCTTTACTGTGATGAAATTTTGAGTCAGGCTAAGGCCTCGTACACTTGGTGCAGAGCCCCTTACACGTGCCATCCTTGGTTGGGATGTAACTTCAGCGAAATTGGTTCAGTATTTTGTTGATCTGAAATTATCAAATCTTGTTGAAGTAGGTCTCTTATCACTAAAGTATCAGTTTATCGATTGCCTTGTCGACATTTGCTGAGAAACACTAGTCGTTAACGTTGTATCATCTGTGCGTGTGTGAGAGAGAGGGGTCCCTCTTGAATCTAAAGTCCCATCATTATCATTTACGCTCTGCCCCATTCTTCTCTTCTCCTGCTGTTTTTGTTGTTTTTTGCTGCATGTGAACTCATCTTTGCTCTTTCTTCTTTATACTAATATATCTTTTTTATGAATGTAAATTTTTGGTATTTTGAAAAAATGCACCCCAAATCTTACTCCATCCTAAATGTAGCCGTATATGTTTGAACTCTATGTTTTAACCCTAAGGGCTTAACTCTTGCAAACTATTTTAAAGGCCCTTGGATCAACTTCATTATATATATTTTTTGGGTTTTGTCAATACCAGTAAATGGTTGATATAGAACTTTATGTTTGCGGGTTCCATATGAAACTGTATGTTTGTGGGTTTTATATGAAGACTGGCCGAGTGGGTTGGAGGAGATATAACAAATAATATGATGAGTTCTCAGTTGGCAAAGTTGGTTCAGGAATAAGCAAATTTGAAGAAAAGGAAGGTTGGCAGTACGAAATTCACAACTCCCTTCTGGCTAATTTCTTGTGGAAGCTTAATGGAGCTCTATTGCTTGTCTGAGATTCTATGTTTGTGCCCCTTGACGGGATATTTTCTTGCAGCTAGTCGTGATTCATTGGAGATTTTCTCACAGCTTAAGGGGTTTGATCTGTAGACATCAATACTCTCGTGTTCCTCAGATATAGAGTGGCTTATAGATGCATTATCTCGGCTATTAAAAGTGTTCAATCGGTACATAAATATGGTACATATGAATGGGACAAGTCATGATAGTGAGCTAAGCCCCAAGTGTTTGCCAGAGGATGCATGTGATTGCCTTCCCTTCCTTGAAGCTAGTCTAGACATTTATGGTGGTTGTGTTTGAGCCAGGGTCTCAAGGAGCCTTTTTCCTCAGCCACCAATCAAAACCTACTAATCTCTCATGCGGCTTCTCAATTGTTGGGTCTTGTTGAGTAAGCTATGAGGAACAAGAATCTTGCTCCCAACTCAATGACCTTCCGCCCTCTCCTGGTGGATTTGTTTCGGGTGATTTCCTGTCTTTTTGAAGTGTATTTATGAGTAAGAACTCCTTAATCTTCATTCCTCCGCAAGGTTTTATCTGTGGGTAAGAGCTACTCTTCGATCTTTGTGCCTCAAGGTTTAACTGAAGAATCCCTCAAGCTTTTCATTTCGAGGTTTATCTATGGTACAGAACTCCTACATCATCTTTGTGCCTTGGGATTTGTCTATGGGAAAGAACTCATCCATCATATTTGTGCCTACATGTGCACCACAACTCACACCTTGATGTTGATTTTATCTCACGTGACTAGTAAGTAGCCTATAGCTACAATGTTAACTATGAAAATTTTAAATTTCACCTCTTTTTAGCATAACACTGGTATATATGTTGGCATTCTTTAGTTCCTAAAAACGTACACCAGTTTCCCCTTTAAAAAATTAAAAAAAAATGGAAAAAGATAATTCCCCATTTGTTGTTTGTCATTCACATCACTTGGCTCAACGTAAGCAGCACGTGGAGACTGGAGAGTCAACACACTTTTTACAATCTAATTTAATTTTTTGTAGAAGATTTTTTTTATATAATATCTTAAGTCTTTTTACTGAAATTTTGATGCATCAGGTGGAAGCAATTGTAATCTGTTGAACGGATTATATATTAAGGCATTTGCAATTCCTCACTTCATTGCTATTTTTAATCCATTAATCAATTGAATCAAGTGTGAGTTCAAATATTCTTGTAAATGAGAGTAAAAAACAAGTCAATATCTCAGTAAAGACATAATTATCTAGCCCCTGGAGATTGATATGGGGGTAAATCTATGTTTGATTTCCTTTGCTGAGAACTTGCATCATGAAGGAAATTGGTTCAGTATCTCATCGATTCTATATATTGAGGGTAGATGTTGAAGGCGCCGGTTAGGGAAAGGTGACATAGTCCACATTGAGGGTAATACCGGGGGAAGAGGAAAACCAAAGTTAAAGTGGGTAGAGTTAGTAAAGAAAGATGTGATAGCACGTGGATTGACTGAGGCTATAGTATTAAATTGAGCGGAATGGAAACATGGGATTCATGTAGGCGATCTCAAATAATTGGGAAAAGGCTTGGTGGTGGTTGTTGTGCAGATGTTGAAGGCGTGCCTAGGCCCCAACCTGGTTAAGTTGCAGCCTAACCAAATATATTAAAATTTACACAGTAGTCCATGGAATCCCTCTGGTTTTAAGTTGCTTATCCCTCTGTCATTCAAAGCATAGGGGATTTCAAAATTTACAAGATAAACAGTAATGATTTCTAATAAATATTGTTAATTATTTATAAAGTAGTTTAATCACTTTGGTCACCTAGGTATGAAAAAAATAACAGAGAGAATAATAGCATGATATGTTACTAGCTTTTGCTTGTTACACATTGCATACCTATTCATGCATTTTACTTGCAATATTCACACTCAACTATTCATCATAGCTTTTATTTTTATTGGAGTTCTATTGTGAATTTCAATGTTTTACTGTTATTTTCCAGCGTCCTTCTCCACTAGTTTTCTCTGAGCCTTCTGTAAGATTCTAGAACCATACTGCATGGCCTATTAGGCATGAATGCATTAGTGCTTCTTTAATGATATTTTACTTTTGACTGAAGGACAACTCTGGGAAACTCAAAATAATACAGCTTACAATGTTTTTATGTATGCTAAGATTATGAATAGTTCATAGATTTGGGGAAGTTCCTAGGATTGGTGCATGGTCAATAAAAAAGTGATTATACTTGGCTTAGTTTGAAAAGTGATATGCGATTGAAATGTAATTAGTTAGTTGTCAGAAATTCAGAAAAGCAACTAGTTGTGGATTTTGAGTCGTAAATTAAAAGCCAAGTGAAAAAGGAAAGGTTTGGGGTTCTGAAACTAAAGTTTGGAATGAAAAGCTTGAGAAAGTAAAAGGCTAGCTGACTTATCAAAAAAAAAAAAAAAAAAGTAAAAGGCTAGCTGTAACAAGAATAGCAAAATCTGTTAACAAGAAATTAAAGTGAATGAGGAGGAGAATAAAATGAATCTATTAGGGATTTAGTTTAGAATTCCTTGAGCGTTCTCACCAGGGTAAATTGTTTTGCACATCACACAATTTTCAATACTCAAAAACTTAGCTCCGTTGAGTTTAATGAATATGCAGATATATCCCGGTTGCTTGGAATCTCCTAATTATATTAGGATTGAACCTTTTTTTTGCTAAAGTAAGTACACACATAGCCATCACCCATTTGGGACTTGGAGTGTTCACCTCCTCTCTCCCTCTTATGGGGTGGCAAGTGATACCATTCAATGAAGACAGATTAAGCTTTAAAATTTGTATTCTTTGAGACCAAATATTCTAAACTTACTAAAGACCACATATAAAGACCCAATAACAAAACTTAACCCAAGATACAGCCTCGCCTATATTCAGTTAATTTTAGAAATTCAATAATGCCATTGGCGTCCAAAAAATAAGAGAGATTAAATAAACTAGTTCAATGTAGAATTCTGAATTCTATGGTCTCTTAGGTCCCCTTGCCTTCTTTATATTGTGTGATTGATGAAGGTTGAAGCAAGATGTCGATGCAACCTTTCGGCTCAAATTTCAACTCTCACCTTTCAATGTTGAAGTGAATTTTTCACAAAGTGACTCGACATGTAGTGCATGATACAACTTTGCTCATAGATTATGCCAACACATGACACATTTTCCTAATAATTAGCATTTGTTTAGAAAAATAGTATAATAAAAATGAGGAAAAAGATTTAATGAAAGATTTAACTTTATGTTTGATTAAGATGTATCTGGGGGTTGGGGCTATGTATGTAGAAAGGTTTTAGATTTTATCCATCCGGATACTCTCGTAGGCTACCAAGTAAATAGATTCAGGTAGTTTTTAAATAACAATGAAGCAAGAGCAAACCAACAAGCTCAAACATGAACAGTTTGTTGGCAAGCTAGCTGCATTTCTTGTGATTTGACCAGCGTACAGGCAGGCAGCGGAGGTAAGATTGATGCAAGGGCCACATAATGTTTTTGAGATAGCAATTTTTTGTTTGTCATCATATTTTAAGTGTCTTTTGGAAGTAGTAAAATCTCACTACAACCGAACACACACGTGTCTTTTACTTGTTTGTCAAACTCTAAATTTGGCTTAACATCTTTTAATGCTAAAATGGACAATGTCACCATAACATGTTAGTCTGCATTGGTCAGAAGGCGTTGTATTTGTCCTGATGTTAGTCTCGTGATTTCCCCAAAATATTGTCTATTACTTGTTTGTGTGGATCTGGTTTGTACCCATTATGATGCCTATATATGTGCACACGTGTATTTGTTTGAAGTTCTGGTAATATGAGCTGCTTATGCCACAGTTCAAACATCCCAATTTGTGAAATTTTAAATATATGCAATAACTCTCCCCTAATATTGGCTTATATTCATACAGGTTACTTGTTCCATGAACAAGGCTCCTCTTTGTGGAAATGAGATTCCAATTGATTCGCAAAATCCTCCATTTGTTTGCAAGAGAGAGAGGTCAGAGGATTGTCCCTCAGCGTGTATGCCGGACCCAGAGCCCATATCTTTTCTCCAATATAAAAGACCAAAGCCTAATGATCCAAACTCTAACCATGCAAATGGTTCGGAAGGTTCAACTACGACAAATCAAGATCTTTGTATATCCACAACACCAAAAAAAACGACACCAAATTTTTCATCTGCACTTTTGGAGTTCCCATTATTAGAATCTATAGAAAAAGAAAACCATGTTGACCCGCCTACATTTGATGCTGCGACACTGGAGAAATCCGTCCCTCCCGGATATTTGAAGTTCATCAGCAATTTGGAAAATGAGATCCTTAATGTTTCTATGGAGAGGGAGACGTTGAAGATTGAAGTGATGAGGGCCCAAGCCATGATCAACATTCTTCAATCACGCATTGATCTTCTGACCAAGGAAAATGATGACATGAAAAGGATTGGTCGAGATGTTTAATAAAAACCGTGGTACTCTGTAATCTTTTTTTGTAGTTGTTGGCCCAATCGTTGATTGCTTATCAATCTTCTGAAGTAGGAAAATGAGGGGCTTGGAAAGGGCTGTTGAGACTAGGTATTTATTTATGTAGTTCTTTTTAATTGTTACTCTGCATTCTGAATGAATGTACTGTTGGCCATTGACGATGCCCTGTATGTCGGATCAGTTTATTTAAATAAAATGTTTGCTTTCCAAGATCACCATCTTTCTCGTTTAGAAATCGATTTCTAGGGCTGGAGTTTGGAGCTGAATCATATTGTGTGTGTGGAGTTTCAATTATTATTTGATATACAAAATCCAAGTAGTGA
The DNA here is from genome assembly GCA_025631255.1 of Cornus kousa. NCBI lineage: Eukaryota > Viridiplantae > Streptophyta > Magnoliopsida > Cornales > Cornaceae > Cornus > Cornus kousa. Next base: position 1,139,255 of record JAOTQH010000014.1, on the reverse strand, counting down.
TAATTATTCGTTATACAAAATCCAAATAGTTTGAACAATTCGATTGATGTTCAGACTTCAAATCTTTACAATGACTGGCTATTTATGTATATATATATTAAAATAATCTAAACCTAAAGCTATGGTGAATTTAGCGTCAATTGAGTTTAGGGCATGAACGAACTCTAAAACAGTACAATAGTGGTTTGGGTGAATGAGAAAAACTTGTATTGCTAGCTCTTATTAGTAGGGCTGCAACTCGGGCGGGCCTAGCCCAAAATTTTGCGGGCTTGGGCAATGCTTTTCTAATTTCGGTTTGGGCCTGAGCTATATATTTTTAGCCTGAATTCAATTCAGGCTGATTTTAGGTTGATATGGATGTAGTCGAAGCCCAACCCGATCCAAAAAATATTATATATATTTATAATTATACTTAAATCAGAAAAGTGTGATAGCTAAGTTGATAGTGTGCTTGTGATTTATGCTTAAGGTTTTAGGTTTAAGTTATGAGTGCAACATTAATTGATTTATTAGTTAATTAAATAAGGTAAGCAGGTATGAATCATAGTTAGTAAAATACGGGTACGGAAACATACTAGTATAATTTAATATTTTTTTTAAAACGGAAAAATACAAATACGAATGCGTACATGTATAATACGTTATATGTGCTAAAAATTCGGCTATACACATCTTATTATTTTCTTATATATCATATTTTTGTAAGAACAATGAATAATAGGTAACAAATAATAGATGTTTCATTACTTTGATTAAATATCAAGCATTGGATTGACAATAATAATAGATTAAAAAAAAAAATTAGAGTGCTAATACAATAACTGAATGGTCACAGCCTTCCCAAAATTGTACAACAAATAATATTATTTTGATGGTGTGAAAGAGAAGGACTATACTAAACAAAAGACGTAGTTTGTGTTAAGAATGTATGTTTGAGAAAAATACACCATTATAAAAAATTAAAAAAAAAAACAATTAGGATACCCTAAAGTATAAAAACGAATTAAACGGAGCAACCAAAACGAATAAACGCGTTACATACGGGGTGATGAAAAAAAAAAAACGTTGTATTTTACCGTATCTTTCAACTCTAATCGACAAACGGAAGTATTTTTGAAAATTCGTACGTACGCTTTTATTTCGCGTATCATACGCAAATAAACTAACTAGGGTATGAAATGACAAGTAATCTATATATATATATTAATTTGAGAAATGTCTTTTCTAATATTTATATACATTTTAAAACACTTAATTTATTTAAAAAATTCATTACTTGACTTTTTAGTTTCCAATTTTCCTTGTTATACACCTTTTGATTCTTAAATGTTGTACTTTTTAGGATTTCAACATTTTATTTTTTTGATATTTTCATGCCAATACACTTTTCCGCGATCCACTTTCGATAGATTTTTTATATGAAAAATAATTTTTTAAAAAATATTGTTTTGCTTACCTTCATAGTTTTGTCAGTTAAAATACATCACCTCTCTATTTATTATATATTTTTTCTTTTTTTAAGAAAAAAGTACATGGGATTTTTCAATTCCCTAATGCACACTCTTACTCTCTCCCTCTCTCTATCTATGCACACTCCTACACATTTTTTTATTAGCATGTATCAAATTGGTTTTCAACAAAATAAAGTTTTTAAAAATCTATTAATAAATGGTGTCAAAGAAAAATGAAAAATCCCATAAATAGAATAGTAGTCCAATAAAAACAATAGGCGTGTAGTAGCCTATAAATAGAATAGTAGTCCAATAAAAACAATATATATTTTACATCTTCTACTTTGTTTCTTTTCTAAACTTTCTTTATTCATCCATCCAATACACTATCTAATTATATATATATATATATATAGAATTTATAGATAACACGACAATGCAAGACTTGATCAATGTTCAACCTGACAATTTTGGAGCTTTTCATAATCTTGACTCTCCCAGAGGCCAGAAGTAAGTTTCTTACTCTCTCTCTTATTTTAATATGCTTTTATAATTATATTTTAATGGACTATTATTATTTTATAATAATTTATTTGTACTATTTATATTATGTTATAACAAATTTTTTTTGTCTAACCACATTGTGATCTCAACAATCTATAGCCTCTATATATCTTCTTTTCATATAATGTATTTATTGTTCCGTGTTGATTTTCTTTCTATTTTTTTCTGTTTAATTCTTTAGGAAATATTGTTCTTTTCTATGTTCTCTACATTGCCCAATTATCTGCAAATATTTATGATTCCGATATATAATGTCTTTATATTTGGAAGAGATTTTTGAAAATATGTTCCATAAAGATTTAGGATAAGAATGCTGAGAAATTAAGAAACTCTTGCATTTAGAATAAAAATAATGGTATTTAATTCCATCAATTTAATATATATTTATATGTAATATGTATATTAAATTTATATATATATTTATATCCCTTATAAAAGGGGATTATTTCTTATTATTTATAAACACTAAAATTAGTTTTTTAAATTTTAAAAGAAAACGTGACTTTAAATTTTTGTTTTCTCAAGAAACATGACTTTTCAAATAATAATAATAAAATAATTAAACTCTTGTAATAGCCTTTTAACCGCAAACACCTCCTCTATTCTAAAATAATAAATATTTTTGTATCGTAAATATATATATATATATATATATATACATATTTTCTATTTTACATTATACACCTTTTGAATTCCTAAACGTAACACCTTTTAGCATTTCAATACATTTAATATTCCCTGCCAATACAGAACACTTGAAAAGTTACCTTCTTAACTACTAACACCTTGTAGTACAAAAAATCAACACCTATCCTATTATAAAATAAATAATTTATATATTTTGCTCACCAGGAGTT
>JAOTQH010000014.1:1124800-1136283 GCA_025631255.1 Cornus kousa | reverse complement strand
TCAGCAACTATCACTGCTACCCCGAGAATTAATAAAATTTTAATATATTTTGCAGCGTGCTTGTTTGCTATAATTTTATTTTATTTTTTTTTTTTTTTTTTTTTTGTGTTTGTTGTACCTTATAACGAGCACATCTAATCGTTTATATACACCGTATGTAATACGAACAGTTTGAATTAATGTACCGTTGCCCAGTGCAACGGACGCAACAAAGTTTTTCTCCTTGTTTGCTCCTATAAATCATCGATTAAAACCGCTACCAAAGATACGTGAATATAACGTCACTAAAAATACTTAGATATGCCAACAAAGATAGTTTTAAGTTTTAAGTGTCATCTTATTCCTATTTTGTTGTAGTGAGTATAACAAAGCGTATTAAATATTTGAGAGTATGATACCCAAGTAGTGGTAGTCGATTGATCATGGATGCGATAATCAACCCTACACATCCAAAGGATGGGATCACCTTGAGGTACCATGCCCCCGAATGTTTAAGGGGAGGAGGAGAGCGATGTTTCCCAAAGAAGGGAGGGAAATGTTTGCCCTCTCTAGAAAGCAAGTACTATAACTTACCTCTATTTCTCTCTTGTGCATATAGAAAGAGAATGAAAAGATCAGGAGAGAGTGAAATTCAAGAGTGGGTTGGTGGATGACTCTGTAGTACAGTACTATTTTAACCTTCGATTGAAGTCCACAGACTGCCACCTATTAACACAGGACTTGTATACATCATTGCAATCCTACTTCCACACACACACACATATATATATTGTCGGCATCATCATCATCAATGTTTTGAATTCGAATTCGTCTCACCAAATCAACACGTTAATTGGATAGTAATGTTGGACGCGGAATGGCAACTTTTTGGAAAACGATTACCTTTATATATATATATATATATATGTATAAATTTTTTTATTGTATGATATTAAGGTAATTATATATACATACATACGTCCGCAGTTCTCATCTTTATATTTATTCATTCTTCATATTTTAGCATACATTACGAATATGAAACAACTATTAGGAGGACACTCTCATTATACTCGTGCCCTTAACCCATTGAATTACAAGGTTGTGAAGCTTAAATTTTATCTCTATATGGGAGGTTAGTTTACACTACTAATTATTTACTAAATTCCTCAATTCAAGAGACCCACATTGACAATGGTTTAAAATCTTCCAACTCTAACCCCTAACTCGAGCAACAAAGGAGATCAAGTTGTAATCGGGTTGACCCATGTAAATCACATGGTCTTGGAGGATGCCAACTATTGCCAAGATTGAAATAAGAACAATTTGTTCTACATTAGGGATGAACGATATACTATCTTCATACACAAGCTATAGACACTATAGCCCAAAATGCCCAAAATTTTTCCACCCTAAAGCAAAAGGGTCCGACTTTACAATCGTAGAAAAAAGTTCAACACCCCAGGCGTACCGAATTCATTTTGGACCACAGAAAACAAAATCAGTTCATCAACAAGATTACTGAAGCCAAAATGAAAGTCATCTCAATGCATAATCTCAGTCTCCTCTCCGAAACAATAACGGTTGAATTCTGCCATTTCTGAATCTTCAATAATGTAATAGTTTCAGTCATGTAAAATCCAGCACCTCTCAATGCATTGTAAAGCCCAGAAGAGATATTGCCCCCAAATAATATTTAGCTTGCAGTAGGTACATTCAAATGGTATAATACAAGATATAACTTCTGGGAGTGATACGCATAGTGACCAGAATAATAATTTGGGCCACGGCGTATTTTACTGCTAAATTCCACCTTAGTCTTTATTAGCTTCTTCTATTTGTTCATCCTCTGGTACCCCGCGAAGATAGAGAACATTGTTACACCTGTTACAATACAATACAATGCACGTAAACAAGAAGTTGCAACTCTTTAAGCCAAAGTTATGTCCGGTAATAAAAATTCTTCTAAATAATACTAGATGCATAACTGTGCTACTTTGATACAGGGATTGCAGAGAATCATCAATAATAAACAGGCAACTAATTGTGTTTGAAGATATTTTGTATTCGCGAGCACACACACATACACAGAGACCAGCCTCAACGCGTAACCTTTGATCATGTAAATAGGTGATAATTATTGTAATAGATCAATTTGTTAGAACTTCCCTCTGATGCTTCTATCAGTTACCAAAAGTATCCACAAGACTTGTCATAATATGCAGATTCAAAAGAAGTTTAATAAATTACTAAAAAGTCACAATTTATGTGGCATAACTTCCTAGAGCAAGCTTTAATCAACCCCTTCCCCAAAACCCAACAAAAAAAAAAAAAACACATACACACACACACACTATTTAATCTCGTCATTTTTGCACTACTTTTAAGCCAACCCCAAGTAATTGGGAAAAGGCTCGGTTGGTGGTGGTGTTTATTTTTGCACTTGTGGTAAAAGAAAAAGAGGACAACGAAATAATTAGAATAACAAAAGACATGACTCATAGTTGAAAAGAATAACTCAAGGCAGGTCATCAAAAGGTTCTCAGAGACTCACCATGTAGCTTAATTTAAACCATTCTCCCATCCTAATCACCCCAATTACCTCACCTTCAAGTGATTCAATCCTAGCTCTCTCTCTCTTAGCAATCAATGTCTTACTTTATTGGTTCGAGATCATCCACCCATTTGGAATTTCAATGAAGATGCATATAACTCAAACTCGAGAGACATGCATCACTGTAATCTTAGGATACTATGGATCAAGAGGCACACTACAATTGAAAAAATTACCTGATCAGAATCTCTCCAAGATTTCCAGTGAATTGGCCTTCAATATATTCTTCAGTGTTGGACAGCTGCAGATAAAATTTCAATAATAAGAATGACAAAATGTACTCAATGAAGAAAAATGCTGAACTGGATAGATATAATGCTTTCCTAAGTCAAATATTGCCAAGATAAACAAATTATGCGTAAAAAAAAATTAATTATAGGTAACATGCAGATGCTTCAAACATGGTAAATTGCCCAACACTATCACATCACACAAGCTACTCAACATGGTAGCACAGGAACAAAATCAGGCCACTGACGGCACAATAAAACACAAACAAATTCACACACAAATGCAGGCATTAAAGAGCATAATTTCTAAATATAAATATACTGAAAATAGAATGTATGGCAATACCTGCAAGTTCATGTATGAATCCACGGAAGCGAGAAAACCTGAAAGGATTTGAAATCATTCATGTCACTAAGGCTAATATTAAAAAAAGAAAAAGCATGCACAAATTACAGGAAATTCCCAAGTAAGAAGGAAAAAAAAGAAAAGAAAAAAATAATGAAAGAACCACTGAAGGCAAAGTACCTTTGTATTCCATTCCCCACTTGAGTTTTACAATGACAGATTTTCCAACCAAATTGTTCAAGAAAGGTTTGGGATTAACAGGTACAGTCTGCAATATCCAGATAATTAGTTTCAAGAAGCAAGGTGCATGCAACAGTATTGTTTATGGAAATTAAGCGAACTGGTCCAGAATACACTAGCATGAACGAGTTTTATCTGAATCTAAGAACTTAAAAGTTCATATATAGATCATGATGCACATATACATTAGCCAAATGTTATACCCAAAATTGCCAGACGATTAAAAATTAGTTGCAATAACAGAAACATCCCTTACATCTATAACAGATAAAAAAAATGATCATATTAAAAAATTTCGCACTGCAAAAGACATAAACACGAGTAATTGATGTTCAGAGAAAGTTAAACTCCCTACTGTCTTCACTGACAAGTGCCAGATTCTAATACAAATCCTTTTTTATGAGAAATTAGATGCTGGAGTATTCGTGTGTCTTGAAAGAAGGAATCTTTGGATGCATGCATAGAAAGGATCTGTAACTTAATTAGCTACTTATATTTCATTTTCAAGGGGCTATTGCATGGTGCAATGGTAAGAACTTGACTACCAAGCATGAGAATTCAAGTCAGAGTGTAAGAAAAATCATTTGTATAAATAAGGCCTGCAGACATTTCCCCCCACCACGCATGGCACTTCATGCAAGCTGGACCAACAATAAGTAATAGTTTTTTTCTGTATATTAGGTTGGTATGTAGATCCTAGAATTGTTTAATAATTGCAAAACTCCACCAGCTAAAGGGGACAACACATAGAGTTCCTTTGTGGTGTCAAGGACAACAAAGAGTTTCTGTTCCCAAAATCTCAAATTAAGAAACCATCTATTAAGTATTTCTCTATCATGTTTTGGACTGCAGGGGGATTGGACAAAATGGAGTGGAACAGATAATCTTGATAGTCCATTTCCCTATCATAGTCAATGGCATTCCTGATGGTTTTTCGGTCATTTTTAGAGGTCTGACAGGAAACCCTCTAACTTGATTCCCTTTATTTGGAGAGCAAAGTCTTGAGTAAAATGATTAGTAAAGCTGTGGATGCTGACTTCTTCAGTTCCTTTAAAATCAGTGGTGGTCAAAGATCTTATGTATCGGTTTCTCATCTCCTTTTCACAAATGACACCATAATATTTTCAGTGTTGAGGAGTGAAGTTGTGGTATATTATCAATTTATCATAGAAGCACTACATGTGTTTTGAGGCAATATTGTGGATAAATTTGGTTAAATTTGAAATTACTCCAATGAGATGTGGAGAATCTGTATGCTTTGACTGGAAATCAGGGTTGCAAAGCAGGATCTCTTCCAATGATGCTCTCAGGGCCCTGCCTATTGGTGCACCTTTTAAAGCTACCTCAGTTTGTAATTTTTGTGGAAAGGTTAAAGAACAGGTTAACAGGTTGCAAAAGATAATATCTACCAAAAGGTGGAAAACCAACTTTTATAAAAGTACTCTCTCAAGCCTGCCCAGCTGCCCATATATTTTACGTCCATTTTCACAATACTGACCTCGGTGGTTGAAAGGTTGAAGAAGATTCAAAGAGAATCTATGGCATATAATTAAAGAGGAATCCAAATACCAGCTTGCAGCATGGATACAAGTTTCTGCTCTAGTACATTTTTTTTTTCTTGGTGGTGGTGGGATTGGGGGAAATGTTGGGATAGGCAGTTTAATAAAGCATTGTTGGGGAATGGCTTCAGAGTAATGTGGTGGAACCAGGTTGCATGTTGAGAAAAGTTGGGGAAATTTGAGGATAGTCTTCATGGTTGAACTTTAGTTAAGGTAATGTGCCCCTGTTGAATTGGGCTTTGGAAGGGAAAGAGAAAAAATGGAGAGATTTCTACAAGTTCATCGGCTTTGTGGTGGAAAAATGGTTGAAGAGTTAGATTTTAGCATGATGTTTGGTGTTGGGATGTCCCCTGAAGATAGGTTTACCGATCCATCTAGAATCGCCTCAATTAAGAGATGTTTGTTTGCATATTTCTGGAGAGAGGAGTGTTTGGAAGCCATACTTTTGAGAACTTTTCAGGATTTGAAGTAGGTTATGCACAAATAACCTTATAAGCAAAACCACTAGTGTCTAAAAATCTTCACAATAATCATTAAGTAACAGGATTGATGTAAAACGTTAAGCACAACATCTGCTTGTTTTGATAGAAAATATATTAATGAAATTATTTTCACGATAAAGACAAAAGCAATGAATTATGCAAAACAAAGTGAGCTAAATCTCATCGTTGAATACCTACAGCAACTAATGAGATTCTAGAGAAGAATTTCTCCTCTTTGAAGTCGAGTGTTTAGGGTTTTCAAGTGAGAGAAATCTCATGATTGCTAGATGCAACATTGCAACTCATGACAAGACACCATGCATTTTAGTCTTCCGAAGTTCAAATGCATAAAATTGTACGTTGGGACCAGCAGCTCAGAAGTAAAACAGCGCATTTTTAGCATTAATTTATTGACATGTATTTTTTTTATGCAAATAGTTAAACCTGACATTCCATAAATCTTTCCTTTATTTGGTACGTAAAATGTGTTTGAAAAAGAAATGCTTTGAACTTTTAATGAAGAGAGAGAAATTTGAAAATTTTAAAAAAGCAATTTATAATAAAATATTTTTGCTGAAGATGCTGAGCATGACCAGCAACTCTTAGCTTTGGAAAGATTTTTCCATCACCAACTTAAAAAGCAGGAATACGCAGAACTTTCTTTCTCAAAAATTAAAAATGACCTTATTTGAATATAAAAAATAAGCAGGATATAATGTAGTCACAATTGGAAATAATGATTCAGGAAGCAACAATTATATATATATATATATATATATATTGTCAAGACTCAAGAACAACAATGATACATAACAAGAGATAAGCCTCTTACATACTCCTAAATATATATATATTGTCAAGACTCAAGAACAACAATGATACATAACAAGAGATAAGCCTCTTACAGACTCCTAAATCCCACAATGATGAATGCTGAATTTGATTGCAGGGTAGTACAATCTAGAACCCTCACCATATGTCAGTTAACCACTATCACTTTCCTCTCTAATTTAAAACTTTTGAGACCTAATCAGAGCTTAATTTGCTGTTTCACTTCAATTATGAAAAATAATTGTTTTCTATTACAATTATCAAGCCATTATTTTAACAGAATTAAACCTGAAATTGGGGGACGGCTATACTAGGATCAAACCTCACGTTTTACTTAGAAAATCTCATGCAAGATCAAATTATACGGGCTTCTAAGTTCTATACCACAAACATTGCCTTTTAGAGAATATGCCGTAAGAAACAAGTACTTTAACCATTTTTTAGCTCCCAAAGGATTGAATTCATTGATATTTCATGAAATAAAATACCGATGCATTGTGCAAGACAAAGTGAGGATGCGTTCAGAGGGATTATGCATTCTACGATGGAAAGCAACATCTATATATATATATATATTATATAAAGAGAGAGAGAGACGCACACACAATCATTATGCAGTATAAGTGAAGTAAATATCATCAATGAACACTTACAGCCATTGAAGGTATGTTCAGAGTACAACTTTGCCTCGCTACGCTCCGCTTCGCTTCGAAGTTTGGGGTTTAGGGTTTTGGCGTTTGAAATATATTGGAGAGAAATAGAGAATAAAAAGAAGACCTTCGAAGATAGTTTTCCAATGAGGTTTGTTATGATGGGCCATGTTGGGCCTTAAAGGTTGAGTTTTGTTAGGTAATGTGATCAATACCAAGAGGACTCGTCTATTTTTAGCCCATTGGATGTGCTAGTTGAGTTCACTGTGATTTCCCAAGAGATTAGGTAAAAAAAAAATTAGTTTTTATTTTTCCAAAAGTTCAAGCAAATCATCTACATCCACAATGTTGTTCTGAACTTGAACACGCTATCATACTATCTAAACTAATACTGGTTGATATGAATATTTTCGTAGCCTAGCAGTTGAGTTGCTCCCCGTTGTTCTTAGGAGTCTGACCTTTGCACCTCTAATTTCAACATTCTTGTCCTAAAAAAAATAAAAAATAAAAAATAAAAAAAATAAACCAATACTCATGGATTAAAAGATTTAAATTGTGCAAAAAAATATGGCCTACTTTGCTTAACAAGCGTTTTGAGTTTTACTAACCTAGGTTGGATTTTAAGATAAATTATTTTCCTTAAAATTATAAAAGAAAAAAAAAAATCAAGTTATAATCCTATAAATTATTTTCCTTAAAATTATAAAAGAAAAAAAAAATCAAGTTATAATCCTACTTTTCAAATTCAAGTTATAATCCTACTTCTCAATTCTATGGATAAATAAGGTTATAAAATCTTGTTGGTTTAAGTGCATAAAACCCCCTTGTAGTATAAGTTATATGTAAATAATTAGTTGGCTTTGTGGTCGTCTTTGTTTATGTTTGGCCCACAGACACAAATAATTGATACCGTAAGGACTCATCGTATCACATGACTTGTGATGGCCCTCTATTTATGTTTGGCTCCACACACCCACAAAAACTCAATAATTGACTCGTCCGTAGTCTTTTTTAATGTTTAGCAATTCTTATAATAACAGATTTTATGGAACTTGAGTATTTATCAAAAACAGTTAATGTACCTCTTTTACCTCCCAAAATACAAGTGAGGATTCAGTTTTACATATTAACTTATCAAAAACTATTCTTCTGAAAACTTAGCACCAGTTTTGTATGTAATAAAAATCCTTTTCAAGGTTCAATTTTTTGTCATCACAAACAATTACTACAAATACGTAAATGCATATTCCACGTGTCTATGTGGAATATGAAGACAAAATGCCAACAATTCGAGAAAATATATAACATAATTATAAGTCCCTATAAAACTCATAAAAACGTGAGACTGAAATCTGGAAGTTCTAACAATGTTGCTTAATTATAGAAATTGAATTCACATAGATTAATATATTATCAAGGTATTATTACATGCTCTGCAACAGTGGATTTAATTCTAAAAGATGAGACTAAAGATTTATCTTGGATTTAATGCTTTGAAATCCTCATTATTCATAAAATTCAAAGATACATACTCTGAAAAGATAAATGATACTTCCTCCATTCTAAAAATTGTTGGATAATTTGGAGATTTTAACTTTTTTATGATAGCGGGTGAATTTTCAAAATTATCATTACAAAAAGACAAAGGAATACTCCATAGAGTTCACAAGTCAATGTGGGTTTAGGTATATTATGCAAAAAGCACATCCATTTTTGGATTGAGTCATGTACATTCCAAAATAAAAAAAGATGGACAAAAATTTTGGAAGAAAATGAGACATGTACATATATAATAGTTTTGTAAAAAAACCCAAAGAGTTTTTTTTTTTTTTTTTTGCAATAATTCTATGACAAGGTATGCATTTTGTCTTGCTATCTCCTTAAAACTCATGCAAGTCAATTTATAAGTACCTGTTATCGGTACCGATATCGGGAGCGGAAGGTTCGAAATCATAATAAAGCTGTAAGAATCGTTTGTGATAAGTATACCAGTATGCCAAAGCCACCGGGACATGGTGACAGAGGCATTTGTAGGGGTTGTGTGGGAGTTTGAGTTCAATTCTTATTGGTAGTCCTCCACCTCTCCCCAAGAATGACAATAATACTGTTTATACTAGTATATATTTAGGTCTTATTTTTTCAAATTATTGATTTATCTATATGAACGCCTTTTTGGAAAGGACAATACCAATGGGTGGATAATAGCATTGGAAATATGGAAGAGTGGGGATGGTAGCGTTGGAAAACTGATACATTATCACAAAATTGTGGCCTCCACCTCCTCTAACAGACGTTACAGATCACATAGTATATTTATTAAATATCCAACTTTTTTGTAAGGTGCATTCCGAACTAGATGAAATGGGTCATATTGTTCCCGAGCTTTGGAGATGGTCTATCCTCTGTATCATACCATGTCTCACCCCTTATCGAGTCAACATCAGCAACCACTAAGAATTTCATCTCAGTTTAATTGTGATTCACATGTTTGTTTTTTTTTTAAAATTAAATTGTTTCGTTTATTTTTATTATAGTTAACGGAAACAAATACAATTTGAAAATAATTCCTTGGGAAGTGTCAGCTAGCTTTTCCTTAAATATTTGCATCTATAGTAAACAACAAATGTTTCAGTTAATATAAAAGATGAATGATTTATGTTTGCTGGGCTGTGGCGAGTTGTATGGTGATGTTCTTGGCTGGTATGTTTCTCAAAGTAGATATATTTTGTTTTCTTGGATTTCTCAAATGGATATTTTTCGGTGAATAAAATGTTATTAGCTGAAAATAATTTTTTTTTTTACTTACCTGGATGTGTTCAATGGGTGGTTAAGGACGAGGATAAAGAGGTTGGTGGCCTCACTGGGGGTCAAAAACATTTCTCTACTTGGGTATTATTATTTTTTTTTTTTGTATTTTTATATAGCATTCGACTCCATAACATAAACACCGGCCACTCAAGTCAAAAAGTGTAATTCAAAAGCTAAAACCCAAGAACTTATCTTCTAGAACTCCTGGGGGTTCTAAGGGTATTTGGGGTATTGATTAAATATGAAGAATATACTAGAATTGGGATCAAAACATTGTTCTTGATATATGTGTGTGTGTGTATTGTGTGCTAGTGTGTGTGGTAAGGCAACTTTGTCTTTGAATTTGCCTCCTGCTACTCAGGCACATATTGTATTCATCCTACTTTTCACGAGTTACTAAATTACTTTTATATATATATATATATATATATAATTAAGTTCTCCTTATTTTTGTAAATCTTGAGATGTTATGCCAACCATGTGGTAATTAATAATATTTTTTTATTAATTAATAATATTTTCAGAGTTGTCTAGATTCAAAGTTGTTCATTGTTGATTTACAAACTTTCAGAATTTCCACTCCGTCAATTTTATACAAGTAAAATTCAATGATATGTATAGCATATAATATTGAACACAATGCGCACATGGGCAAGAACAGTTATGGAGAATAAATGATTTTATAATCAAGCAAACTTTATTCGGATAATGTTGTTTTGAGTAATAACTACTATATTATTAATCAATGAGAAGACAAATTTTTATTTTTTTATAATAGGTGTTTGATACTTATATTTCGAGTCCACATGACAAATGCCACATCATCAACAATGGCCCACACAATTCAGTCAAAATGGTCAACGAGTTACGCCACATCAGTTTCAGTGGCCCACATAACTTGGTCAACGGTCAAAGTCGCCACGGCATCAATTTACTTCGAATAGAAGAACGAAGACCTGAGTTGGGAGCAGGACTCAGGATTCCTTGAGATCTGAGGAGGTTTTGGTTTGGTGGCTGAAGTCTAGGGTTCGCCGAGTCGACACTTGGCCTGACTTGCAGAAAGAGAAATACTATCTTGACTCCCGAACATTTAACTCCATCTTATTTAATGTTACTTTATAATTACTTGAGAAATTAATCTCTTTTAATTATTTTGTTAATGGACCTATATGTGATGTCATTGACGACATCACCCACTCTCACGTGGCTTATAAAAGGAAATGACCTACGGCCAAGAAAAGGACAGACACGAGTGGGAGGAAAATTCCTCCTAGACCGAAAGCTATAAGTTATCTCTCTCATATGGGTTCTCTACACAACCCTTAAAAGATGGATCAAAGAGTCAATGGTGTTTTCTATATACACTGTCATTTCTCTCTCTCTCTCTCTCTCTCTTGTTTGCCTGGGCTTCCACCTCTCTCAACCCACCTCGAATTCCATCACGTTGCAAGATTTACTTCACCATCTATTATTTTGTGTTGATCTATAACCCGCCTGAAAATCAAGTACCTACAGTTGCCTACATTTAATGTTGTTCGTTAGGATCCAAGCTTGTTACTTTTGTTTGGCAATTTGACTTGTTCTTTTATTTTTATGGGTATCATATTTGTATATAATCTCATTTTCAAAGAAGATGGAAGGGGTTCGAGCCCGGGCGTGTAGAAAAATGTGTGTGTGTGTTTGTTTACCATCCCAAAAAAAAAAAAAAAAAAATAATAATAATAATAATAATAATAATAATAAT
>JAOTQH010000014.1:1090265-1102419 GCA_025631255.1 Cornus kousa | reverse complement strand
GAGACGAGGAAGTGTATTTTTTTAATCACAATTGACTTGAATTATTAAATTTTATTTATTATTATTATTATTATTATTATTTTACAATGAATAAAATCGTTTTAGATAATTTATTGAAGCGAAAATAACAAATTATTTACAGGGTAAGGCAAACCTAATCATCCAAGGAGCTATACATGAAAAAGGAAGCTTCCTTTTTTACTTTTGCTAAGAGGAAGCTTCCCCTATCCACACTTCCACACTAGTTCCCATTTCTTGTCTAGAGCAAGTGTGTGAAGTGTGTAAGCATGATGTCTCAACAAAGAATAAATAAATAAATTTTAACTAAAAAAAAACAAAGAATAAAAAAAAGAAAAGAAATAGCAGTAACTCTATTATTATTATTATTAATTTTTTCTTTATGAGATAATAATATACCTCTAAATTTGATGATTACCCAAGAAGAGGCAATTTTTTATTTATTTTTTTTTTTTTTCGGACAATAAACTCATACACTCATTTGTCTCTATGAAAACTTGAATCATAAACTTTGATTTTATTTTTTAATAGATAGTTAATATGAATACAACATAGTTATATAAATCTGCATCGTACAAATGGAAACATTATCATTTTTTTCAGGTATTCAACTAAATTCTTTTGATTAAAACATTTTTTCTATGCGAGTCAAAAACGAGTGTGACATTTTTACATTTTTATATAATATCTCTCATCATGAATATCTAAATTTAATATTTTCTGTAAAATTTTTGCTTGCTATTTTTTTATTTTATTTTATTTTTTTTGTGAAATTGATTTTAAGTAGGGCAAAATGGAATCTCATTTCACGGTGCATTTCCTCTTTTTTATTTTAATTTTAATTTTTTTTATTTTATATTTGGTAGTTTAATCAAAGTTGGGAAATGCACATTCTCGTAAAAAAAATTGCAATGCCTTGATAGGATCAAAATAAATATATTAAGATAATTATTTATTTTGACACCTATTAAGATAAAAATACCCCAGACATCTATATATATATAGAGAGAGAGAAGAGGGTTACTCATTTAGATAAACAAAAAAAAAAAAAAACAATTATAATTTTTAGCTACTTAATTTTTAGCTTTATCAAACAATACCTAAATTTAAAGAAAATGTTAAAAAGTTATTTTTTTTAATAAGAAAAAATGTTAATATGTTGCAACTTACAACTCAATAAATGCCATAAATTAGAAAGTAAAACTTAAACATGAACCTGTTGTTTACATATAAATCCAAACTACATTTTTAAAACATGAAGCAAAATATAGATTTGACCAAAAGTCAAAAGCAACCTAACTGATAAAGGTCTCTTTCCTTCTTAATTCTATTTATTTCTTTCTTGATTTAACATTTTTATTTTGTCATCTTATTGGTGTATGTGTATATATATTTTTACTCTTATAAATAATTTTTATACGCCATTATCCAATAATTTAATTGATAAAGTATCCAGTTCCGCTAGGAAGGTAATTGTATTCCAATCCCCTCCCCAAAAATTTGATTTAATTTTTGAAAATCATTTTATAAAACTAAATTAAAAAGTCTGTTTTTTTTGAAAACTTATTTTTGAGTCTCTAATTTTCATTCACGAAACAAGTCTTGATTTAGTATCTTATTCAGTAAATAGCATGATTTTATTTGATAAAGTTGGACTAAAATATGAGTAACAAAATTGAATCAAAAGTAAAAAAAAGAAAAAATTTCAAAGAAAAGGAAAAAGAAAAAGACTAAAGAAAATGACAAATAGTAAAGGGCAAGATGATGACGTGTCAACACATAAAGCAGATGGATCGGCATTTCTCTCCTTCATTCTGTCTCTCTTTTTTCTGCCCAAAAAATCCGCGGTCTCACTCTTTCGTTTCTTAAAACATAAAAACAAAAATTAATTTATATATATATATATATATATATCTGGATATATATAAGTTATATAACTTTCTCTCTCTGTTACTTATAAATTCACACCATCCTCTACCTCTCTCCCTCTCTCTCCTCTTTGAAGAAATTTCTTTCTTCTATCTGTCTATTGTCTCTCTTACTCTGTGTATTTATCTGCGAAACTTAGGGTTTTGTTTCTCACACTACCAACAAACAACACACAGCTTCAGAGGTACGTTTTGGTTCAACAATTTCTTCCATATTGTTTTGTCTCAACGATCTTACTTCACTCCCCTACAATTTCTTTTTTCATTTTTGTTTTTGATCCCGATTTGGTTCAATTTCATTCTTCCTTCTTAATTACTATTATTATTATTTTTAATTATTTACGTCGCTTTTGGATTGAACAATTTGATTTTGACCTGCAATACCTGTAATTTCGTCAGGGGATGTGTATCGAACGATCATCAATCTCAAAAATTTTAGGTCAGTTTTTATGTGTGTGTTTTCTTGTGTTTCGATCTCAAATTAGGGTTTGCTTTTGTTTTTCTATTTATTGAATAGGATATTAGTTAGGGAGATCTTTGTTTTAGGTCTAGAAATGGCGGTTTCTGTGGATTGAAAAAGGTCATTTCTGGGTAACTGAGTGTGGTGCTGGGTGGGTACCGGGTAGGAGGTGGGTTAGGATGACAGATATTCAGCAACAATTACAGCAGAAGCCTGAGAGCACTGCGGATGCCCGGTCTGAATTTGAGCGGGGGTTGGAGGAATTAATGCGTGGGCATTTGGATGATTGTATGTCGTATGCATCCTGTAGCTCCTCGCGTAATACCGAGGATGAGGATGATGAGGGTGATCAGCTTGTGAGGAGGAGGAGGAGGTCGGATCTTGATGGTGATGACCTGGCTGAATCTTCTGCCGCCCGGAGGCGTCACTCTCGCATTTTGAGTAGGTGGGCTGCCCGGCAGGCCCAGGAAATGATTACAACTATTGAGAGGAGGAATCGTGAGACCGAGTTGATGGCACTTGCGGGTTTGCATACCGTTTCCATGCTTGATTCCTCCTTTTTGAGGGAGTCGCAGTCTCCAACTTCAAGGCGGCAGGGTAATGTTGAAAGACCGAGGCAGGGTAATGTTGAAAGACCGAGTACCCGAGCATCGTCTATTCTGCAAATGTGGCGAGAGTTGGAGGATGAGCAATTGTTGAGTCGAGCCCGTGAAAGGGTAAGGGAAAGATTGAGGCAGCAGAGGAGTGTTGAGTCTAATACGAATCTCTCGAGCACAAACATGTCTGAAAGCCGGGGGAGTGAGAATCAGGTTAGTTTGGAGGATGCAAGTGAGAGTGAGAATGACTTTGGAGCATGGTCCCATGATCAGACGGGCCAGCAGAATGAACATGGAGGCCGTGACAGTTCTAGCCGTGAACAGTCTCCTGATCTTGGTGAAGTTGAGAGAGAGAGGGTTAGGCAAATTGTTCGGGGATGGATGGAGACTGGCATTAGTGATCATTCATCTAACATTGCTCAGAGGAGCAATAGTCCAAGAGCAGAATGGCTGGGCGAAAATGAGCGTGAAAGGGTTAGGATTGTGAGGGAGTGGATGCAAATGACAAGTCAACAAAGAGGTGCCCGTGCTGGGCGGAGGGAAGAACAAGTTGCTGTAGCTGGTATTCAAGTTGACCAAGTTCGTGAAGGGTCGGTTGCTGACCATGATGAAGGCCAGCCAGAGCATATTCGCAGGGACATGCTGAGGTTGCGAGGAAGACAAGCTCTACTGGACTTGCTCGTGAGGGTCGAGAGAGAAAGACAGAGGGAACTTCAGGGTTTGTTGGAGCATCGGGCTGTTTCTGATTTTGCTCATCGCAACCGCATTCAGGTCAGTTGTTTGTCATTGATGTTGTTTAGTGATCTGAAATGTTGTTTGTACTTTTTAACTTGTTCAACCATGCTTAAATACTTGATGTATGCTGCATGGAATGATATGGATGTTAGTTTTAGAACTTGAACAGATTGCTGTGAAATGGGAGTGGAATAGCAAAAATGCATTGGATGCGCTTGACAGAATCTAAAGACATAATGTAGAATTTTGTTATGTGTAAATTGAACATTCTTTCCTCTGTTTTATCTCCATTTTTTGGAATATGCAAGATATGGTTTCTGATAAGTTAATATTGAGATCCAGTTTTGGTTATGCAACTTCAGTATAAAGTTCAAGGTTACAAGATGGGCCTGATCCAGTAGTTCTGGAACAAATAAGCACGTATGTACCATGTATGATAGAGAACAATCATGTCTGTCTTATACTGCCACTGGTAGGAAATCCTCACAGGATATTATTTTTTTCATTTTTAGTGGGAAAAAGAGTCTATTGAGTTTTTATTTTTTATTTTTTTTTGGGTCTTACAAAATTTGTACCATACTTGAATGGTGAAAAAAGGACTTTTGTAGTCCATCTCGAGTAGTTGGGTATTAAATATCTTCTGGGATAAGTTCGATTTAGTAGCTTGTCCCCCCCTTTCCCTTAAAACAAATGATGGAAAAAAGAAAAGAGAAAGAAAAACATGTAAAAGGTGAACCCATTGAATCTTGTCGCCATGCATTTATGCATTTTAGATTACACCCGCCTAAGTGTTACCCAAAGAGGTAGGTTATTGCCTACTAAACCTTTATACTGCCTAAGAAATTGCTTTAATATGATGTAGTTTAGTCATTATATGTGCAGGGTCTTATAGATCGTTAGTTTATTGAAAGAAAAGATTATAGTAGTACGTTTGATGATGATTAGGACTCTATTACATGTCATATTTATATCTTCAGTCCTTTATACAAGTAAAATATCTCTGGAATAAGCTATCTGTTTATTGTACACTCACAGTCTATTTTCATGTGTGATTATTTATAGCATATAAAGATTGAAATAACCTACATCTCAGGGTTCAAATTTCTTCTGGAATATGGAACTGAATTATTTATTTATTTAGTTTTGAGTCCCCTCGACGAGTTTCCCTCTGAATATGTATGATATTTAGCTTGCAGATGTAACAATGCCTTGAAAATTAATACATATTTTTTTTTAGTCATTACTCAGAGGCAGATTTCTGCGAAATGAAAGACCTGTTGAGGAGGAGAGACCACCTTCAATGGCTGCAGGTGAATTGGTTCAGTTAAGGCAAAGACACACTGTTTCTGGATTAAGGTAAGTATCTATATCAGGAATTTTTTCTTAATTTTTGTTCTCATTATTGGTTGGAATGCATTGGCTGTATGATTTTAAGTAAACATTTAGTTCAGATTTGATCTGGCTCTATAATAGTGGCTTCTGATCTTTGGTCTTAGGGAGTAAAAATATGATAGTGAGATCTTTCGTGCTTTTAGTACGATATGGGGATAATTAGCCAAAACTCTTTCGTCTTAATACATCAGTGATAAATTCGTTATTAGTTTCTCTGTGTTTCTGGTCTACGATACCGCACTGCATTTTTTAAAAGGGTCAAGAAACTACAGATGGTTAATTTCAAATTAGATATGAATAGGATGGATTTTTGACACTAGTATTTATTACAGTAATATTTGGTAATCTGATATTTTTCCTGATTTTAAGACATTAAATCTATGGCTGAACAAGACTGGGAAAGGTAAATAGGAGATTGTGACATCAGATTGTCTTTTATGGGAGTCCAGTGGGGATCTTATATCTTTCCATAATCTGCTAGTCTATTTTGGGATATCAGTAGGGTCTAATATCCTCCTACATATCTGATTGTCTGTTTTGTGAAGACCAATGAGATCTTATCCTTATTCTATGAAGAATTTTCAGCTAAGGTATTTTGGGTCATCTGATAATGTTTTTATGCTCTCAATATTGCTAGACTATGGTAGGAATAAATATTAGTGAGAATAGTAAAATAAACAATTCATTACGCATATCATGAATTTATGATCCAACACTGTACTACTATTCTAGTTTATCACATTCACATTGCTAAATAAGATATCTATATCATATATATATATATATATATATATATGTCTAATAGTTTTATAAGTGACCAGAACATATATGAGAAAGTAAAGAACAAAACAACTTCCCGACTTTCCATTAAAGGTTTCTCCTTTGCATAATTACTTACTTCAGTGGACTCTTGTTATATTGTGGGATGAGCGCCGATTTAAATTCTGTAGACATCCCCTTCTTAAGGAAGGAAAAGAAAAAGAAAACAGAAAAATAGAGAACAAATTTTATTGTTTGAAATGTTTAGTTTTCCATATCGACAAAAAACAAATGTCACCTCCAATGAAAACTCTTATGCAACATTATAATCAGCAGTTTTCTCTTTCAATTCCATGGACCAGATAAATGGTTTTAGCATTTAATGAGCAGCAGTTTTTTGAGTACCCCTGTTTATTTTGCGTCACCTCTGTGGTTTATTAAATTTGTAGTACTTTCCTTCTAAGCAAGTGTATATTTAATCTAAGCTCTTTTAATAATGTATCTTTGTAATTGTTTATCAGTATATGTGCATTTTTAGGTTATGCATGTATGAGTTCGTTAGTGCCTGTTAAATGACACCATTACCCCTTATTTTTGTCAGGGAAGGGTTCCGCTCGAGGTTAGAAAATATTGTTCGCGGTCAAGTAAGCAACCATTCTGATACCCCATCTAACAATAATACCACTGGTTCTAGAAATGATCAGACTCATACAAATGCTACACAGGAGGTTCAACATGAAAATCACGAGCAGTCACAATCTAGGAGTCAGGAAACTGAGATCCATCAATTGTCGGATCATACTGGAAATTTGGAAAGCAATACAGCTGTTGAAAGCATTAATCGGCAAGAAACTTCTAATCAGGGAGAGGATTGGCAGGAACTAGTTACTGAAGATGTGAGAGGAAACTGGCAGCAGTCAACCTATGACGAGTTTAATGAATGGACAGCTGGCTCTGCAGAAGATATGGATGGAAATTGGCAGGAAAATCCAGTTAATGATTGGCCCCAGGAAGCACCAGGAAATGAAGGCGGAGAAGAAGGTCATCCTCAAGAAACCCATGAGGTTTGGCATGAGGATGGCTCTCGGGAAGCCGTGGAGAATTGGTCAGAAGCACCTTCTGACTCCCGTAGGTCCCGGCGTTTCATACCAGTTAGAAGAGTCAATAGATTTCACCCACCTGATGATGATAATGTGTACAGTATGGAGCTCAGGGAACTTTTAAGCCGGTATTAGATTTAGATTGTTTTTGAAGGCCTTCAGTTCTTTATTTGAGACTTTTGGGATTTTTGTTTACATACCTTCTTTAATGTGGTCTTTTGTCTGTTGTAGGAGAAGTGTTTCCAACCTTCTTCGTAGTGGTTTCCGTGAGAGTCTGGACCAATTAATTCAGTCATATGTGGAAAGGCAAGGCCGTTCTCCCATTGACTGGGACCTGCATAGAAACTTGCCCACTCCTGCTTCACCAGAGCAGGATCCGGAGCAACAGAGGGATGAGCAGAACGAGGATCAGCATGATGCTATTGGCAGACCTTCACTGGTGCTTCCATCTCCCCCAGTGCCCCCGCCACAGCCACTTTGGCACCAGGATTTGCATCATTCTAGTTGGCCTCGTCACAGCATGCATCGTTCAGAAATTGTGAGCCATCTTTTATTTACAATACTAGGCACTTTCAAATTGTAAATTGAAATTTGGTTGCTCTCACCAGGTGTTCTTTCACAATTTTAGGCTAACTACCATGTTACCTTTTATGATAATTTGAAGGAAGAAGGATTAACTGGAGTCCTATGCAAAAATGATTACGTCCACTGTTTTATATATCATTTATGGGCACAATTCATCTTGCATATGGTACAGGATTAGTTTCATGCTAGTTCTAGGTCATCAATCAATTGAGGTCATTCACATCGATAGAATTGGATGGAAAATGACATTTTTAGCTATATTTGAGCAATTCTACTTTAATGGGTTGCCTCATCTGACGAAAATTCAAGATGTGCAAATCTGTTGCTTTGAGAAGTGGGATCTAGAAAATATGAAACATGCAACTGACAGAGGTGTTTGAGGCATTTAACTACTGATTTTATATTATTATCACCTTTGTTCTATCATTCTGAACTAATCTATAATGCCAGTCCCACTTTTATTTTGTAAGAATCTTGCTTTAGATTCTTCCTTCTTATTTAATGCTGGGTTTAACGGCATTTGGACTGACAATTCTAGATTTTAGGAGATCAAAATCATCTTATTCTTGGGTGTTTTTTTTTGAAAATTCTTACCGTAAAAATTTTCTGACTATGTTGATACCTCTACCTACTTCTATTTCCATTTTTAACTGAATTTGGTAGCTGATTTGGAGCAGGAATGGGAGATGATCAATGATCTCAGAGCAGACATGGCAAGGCTTCAGCAAGGCATGAGTCACATGCAGAGGATGTTGGAAGCATGCATGGACATGCAACTGGAGTTGCAACGCTCAGTCAGACAGGAGGTCTCTGCAGCTCTGAATCGGTCATCTGGTGGAGAAGGTTTGTGTACATTTTCAATAGAATAATCATTTTTGTTTTATCACTACTTTTAAAAATTGTCTTAAGAAAATGTCAACATTATTATTTCAGGGGTGGCAGAGACATCAGAGGATGGATCTAAATGGGGTCATGTAAGGAAGGGAACTTGTTGCGTTTGTTGTGACAGTCAAATTGATTCTCTTTTGTATAGGTACGCCTGCTTTTGCTAATTTTCACACACACACACACACACGCACACATGTATATTTGTTTATTTTTTCGTGTGTTATACACATACTTTATATGAATGCAAAATGAAATTTAAACACTGAGGAAAGAAATGGTTATCACCTTTCCTTCCTTTTCTCTTCTAAATTTTTTTTAAACAAGGGTGAAAAAGTGATCATCTTCTCAAGGATAACCATAATTTTTTTTTTCCTGCCCATTTTCTCCGTGATTCCCAGACAAAAGTGCAAAAAACTTCTACGAACTATAATATCTAGTCTTCCCTCCTCGATTGTTATATGTATATTGTTTTTGTGTTGATTCCTTTCTTTTTCTGAAAAACTTGTGCAGATGCGGGCATATGTGCACTTGTTCAAAATGTGCAAATGAGTTGGTTCGTGGCGGAGGAAAGTGTCCGTTGTGCCGGGCACCGATCGTTGAGGTTATCCGAGCATACTCCATACTGTAAAAAGAAAAGCTCAAAGAAAGACGTATAAATAACGGAAAAGAATGGGTGATGAGATACCCCGCGAGCCATTTTCAGTCTCAAATCTCTCTGAAGCTCGTCAGGCTCTCCTATGTAGAGTGTTTAGTTCCCCTTTTCTTTTTTATTTACTTTTTTTTTTCTTCGATTATATGTGGAAATGCTTGTATAATTGGAATAACAAAATGCCACCTTTTAATTCTTCATTCTTGCGTAAATAAAATGTCCCCTGAAAATTCTTTTGTTGTTTCTGCTCGGTTCTTGCTCAGGATAACTCCTCAACTTATTCTAATTTGGTAGCAAAGTTGATATTGTCTTGGATACTTTTCCATGTGAGTCATTGATCAAACTATTCCAACTAGATCTTAAAGATTTTTTTAAAAAAATTAAATTAAATTAATTAATTTATTTTTTATTTTTATTTTTTTTCCCGGTAATTCGGGTTAACCATTCTTGTCGATACACAATGCTTTTATTTGACTCGCAAGAATTAATTTATGACCTAATACACGACTTTTGACAAGTGTAACTGATGTCATTCAATTGTTTTGTTTTGTTTTGCACTCATCTTAGTTAACTACGGCTTAGGAATCAGCAATGGCAGAGCGTTACGCAATATAATGCGACAACTTATAAATCAAGTAAAGTTGTTGCATTTGCACATGACATAATTCTATGGCACAAGAGAGGATTTGGGTTCACACTTGCAACTTGGTTATTCTTCTCCCTTCTCCAACTCAATCTCTCTCTTGGTAATAGTCCCGGAGATGGGAGAGTTCTCGAGTAGATATTCGTTATCAATTAATATGAGTTAGGAGGGGATTCTATGCACCTGTCTTGTATTGTTAGTGCAACCGTTACATGTAAAAATGTAATATATGAAATAACAATATAACGCAATTATTGTATAAGCAATGTATGGGCTAAGACAAACATAGAAGAAGATCTTGTTCCAACTAATATAAACGTGTTTAGTAAAACATTCCAACTACTAATTGATGTTGATCTTATACACCGGCCTACAAGTCTTTCAACATTTAAGCTTATACGCACCTAGTAGTCTTTCAAACATTTTAAGGTTCTGTACCCCTACAACCATATGAATGATATTATTTATTGTATTGTATTTCAGCACCACACACACACACACACACACACACACACACACATATTATTGAGTTTAAGATGTGTTGGATCACCTAAGAAAGAGGCTTATTTGAAAAGAAAAGAGAACTTATAAGTTTTTCTGAAAAAAAATGATTCTGTTTTGAGAAACATTTTGGCTACTTTTTTATTTATTTATTTATTTTTTATATCACCTTGGATTCTCATGTTCCATATTATATATACAGAAATATTCACTTGCTCCTTCGTATGCAGAAATGTGCACACCTCATGTAATATACACACACACACACGCACACGCACACGCACAGAGGAATGGATTTTGGCAGACTGGGTTGATATATACTTTTTTATCCTTACAAAGAAGGGGGAGAAAAATTCAAACACGGGCATACCCGCTCGAAAAATTAAACGATCTACCAACTAGACCACTAAGCAGGTTGAACTTGAAACCATGGCTCTCGAGCTAAAATGATGGGAAGGGTTGTCTTGTCCGACTAAACCAGTCACAACCTTATTTGGGCTTCTTCTTAGCCTGGACCTTCGAAAGCCCAATAAAATGAAATGTGATCAATTGCCAAGTGAGATGGGCTTTTTTTCATTTTGTTATGCTTCCATGAGCTTTGAACAATAAAATATGCTACTGTTATATATAGACGATGATAGTTAATAAAGTGTCTAGGTGGTCAATAGCAATTAACATATGATATCAAATATAATAATATAACATAATTTTTACTTAGGATTTTTCTCACATACTATTTCAATCACTATCAATTATAAAAGTTTAAGACGTTAGAAAGGGTTTAAGAAAATTCCATAAATTTACCCCCTAGTGATAACTAAAGTCTTCTTAATAATTCTCATATAGAGCATAAAAATTCCAAATTATTTCCATAATAGAGAAAAAGAAAAGCAAGAGCACCTAGAAATTTTGACTTCTATCA
Organism: Cornus kousa; assembly: GCA_025631255.1. Lineage (NCBI taxonomy): Eukaryota > Viridiplantae > Streptophyta > Magnoliopsida > Cornales > Cornaceae > Cornus > Cornus kousa. Next base: position 1,091,243 of record JAOTQH010000014.1, on the reverse strand, counting down.
TAATTAAATAATCTCTCATATATTATATTCCTTCCACACAACTCATTTTCGTTTCATTTGATTTTTTTTCAATGCATGCATTATATGCATATTTGCATTGCCTTCAATGCCTTTGACTGACTGCAATTTGTTCATAGAATGACATTTTCAGATCTAGAAGACCTTGTGGTCAAATATAGGACCACAAAAGTCCTAAGCAAGACCAGCCAGTTTGGTAACAACAAAAAAAGGGGTCAGATTTGGTGCTTCAAGATTTCAAAGTCTGGTATATTCATTTCACATGCATTGAATAATTCCTTCATAATTTAACATTGAATAAGGTTTTGAACAAAACATTGTATGAAATGCAGTTAAGGTTAGCATCAATCAATCACTATGATTCTTCAATGCATTTGACTAATTTTGAAGCTTGCTTAATCAAAGTTTTTTCATCTGTTGACAAAACTTCTTTCACAAAACTTTTAGTGTCTCTGCATGTGTGTGTGTGTATATATATATTTTAAATCTGGTTAGTCAACTATTAAAATCTTCATATCCTTTAAGAGGAGGAGAGGAGAGGAGGAGAGGAGATCGAGTCCGGGCAAAAAGCGTGTGCGACCGGGTATGTGAGGAAACTGCTAATTTTGACTGTCACATTTATACATGTTCAACTAGTTCATGTATGACCAAAGATCATGTAACCTATTAGTACTTCTTAGCCTTCCAAAATAGTCTTGAGTATGGGTGGCCACAGATTGGATCAGACATCAATCATAATCCGATTAATCCGCCATTGATCTATGAAATAATGGATCAGATCGGATCAAATCCGTGGAACGACGGATTAAATCCGGGATTAGGATTTTTTCTAAATTGTCAAATTTATTTATTTATTAACCATTGCCCAATTGATAAAATTTCAATTTATCAACATTAGTTCATATATTTAAATAATCATGAACTAATACATTCTTTGAGTTCATTAGATGGGCATTAACT
>JAOTQH010000014.1:1073489-1086745 GCA_025631255.1 Cornus kousa | reverse complement strand
GGCTTTTTAGTATTTGCCAAAAATCTTTTAAGTGTCTTCTTTCAGGAGTTCAATAGGATTAAATCACTACAGCTGCATGAAACCTACATAAAATGTTTGAAAATGCATTAGAAGACCAAGAGTGGTGCTTTTCAAGCTTTGCATGTTAGGCGATCGAACTCAAAACTTAATCGCTCCTTAACATATCAAGTCAAGCTGTTCAAGAGAAGCTCAATGCATTCACCATCCAAGTTGACCACATGAAAAGGACAGAAATACATCCAACATAGTGGAGTTGGTTATGCCTCAATCTTTTAGACATGTTGGAAAGTAGGGAAAATGGATGAGGACCATGCCCTTGTGGGCGGGGGGTAAGATATTTTGGATATGGTCTATCGCATATTATGTGGAGGGTGTGGAAGGGAATGGAATAGAAGATCATCACGAGTGGAGTCGTCGATTCAGAAAAATAAATAAATAAAATTTAGCTTATTGTTGCTTCTAATTACCCTTTTCTTTTGGCTAATTGACATAATATATATATGTCTCTTAAGCCTTTTTATAGTTTCAAGGTATATGAACTTTTTTGACTTGGAATCACACCTCTTGTATACTTTCCTTTATGCTTGGGTCACAGCCCTCATTTCTGGTGCTATCCAGAAAGATCTTTATTTATCGTTTTTATTTTTAAGACGATCAAGGTGAAGTGGAGTGCATGGGACTGTAATTTCCAGCAGAGAGGAACAGAAAATAAAACATCCATAAAAAGGAAATATTGTACTATCAAAAAAAATTGATATACGAGATATCCTTGGTGCAGTGATAAAATGTTTGGGCTGTCAAGTATGAGAAGTTGGGTACAAATCCAGGAATGTTTAATAGTTCATTTAAACTATATTTGACATTTTTCTTGCTTTTTTTATTATGATCATTGATATTGTCATAAAAGGTCACAACCTTCACTATGTCATTTCCAGGAATTTAAAGAACTACTTCTCTTACAGAGAAATAAGTACTAGTAATCCAGGAATGTTTAAGCAATCATGTAGAAGCAAATTGTAAACTAATCCAATCTTATAATGCCCCAAACAGTTTTTCATATTGCAATCTGAGGACAATTAAGAGCTAGATTTCCATAAATTTGTTATCAAGTACACCCTGGAAGCAACTACAAATGATCTGCATTGACATAACATCAGAATGGAACAGTATTTGGCAATGCATACCTGCAGTTTCCCCCGTTTAAGATGTCACACATGGACCAAAAAGTAAGTACATCACTGCTTCCTGCAAGTCCCCCATCCATGTTCAAGGGAGCCCAAAAGTATATTACATCTCCCTTAGTTGCCCCTTGTATTGTGTCTTCCACAACCCCTTCAGCTTTGGTAGACAAGGAAACCTGCTTTATGATTGAGAAGAAAGAATAATAACGGATGTGATACTTTACTGAAGTTGAAACATCCACACAAAATTTCATTTTGATCAGAGATACTAGATTGAACAGCACTTTAATTTAATATATTTTGCAAATAAAAATTAATCACATTTTCAATTAAATCTTATGTGATCTAAATAGACAAATGCCAAGCAAGACTGGCTACATGTATATAAATATATACATATTAAAAAAGAAAAAGAAAAAAGGCCCAGCTATATATATTATATGATGTAAATAAGACACCAATGAAGATATACCTTCCTGCCAGCAGCACGCCATGACTGAAACCCAATCCAAGGTCGCTTGTGAATGTTATCCAGGCTATTTGCAACAGAAAACAAACCTCCAATCTCACAGAGGATATCCCGATAGTATGTGTCATTCAACAAAGGAAGCCGTCCAACTGCATCCACATCATCTGATTTCAATCTTCGTCCTCTCCTAGACTGACAGAATGTAGGAAGATCAGAAGCAATACAAACGCATTTAAATAAAATAATCTAGCCTGTCTGAATTAAGTAAAAAACAACAAGAGTCGTAAGGATTCTTAACATTGAATAGAATTTAAAAACACTTGAACAGAAAAACATGTAACACATTGTAAATAAGCTAGAATGGAACTAAATGAGTGCTAGAAAGCAATTGAGAAACTTGGAGATTGTACATACAAGTAGAATTTTCAACTCAAAGAAGTTTGTACCGAATGTAGATGAGTAACAAAGTGCATAACTTATATGATCAATAAAACTATGTGATCTGAAAAGTATCTAGATCACATAGATAGTGATTTAAGAGATAGTGATTTCAGGCCTAGATGATAGAAGAGAATCCCCGGCACCAAACTAGTGGCATGGGGCTGTGTTGCTCTGAGGAAAGTAACAATAAAAATGAACATGGACAAAAGAAAGAAAAAGAAAATAGAAAAATACAAGTCAGAAGAACTCACAAGACTTAACCCACGGTACAAAGAACCATGGTGTAAAAATGGCCAGGCCCCAGCTCCATTGTAGATCTCATAAATGCATAATGGCTGGCCTGTTCTTTCTAGCTCTCCTTCATCCCTTTCATTTACTTCAAACTTAAGTTTTTCAGCTTTTCGGGCACTACGATATAAGTCATCCCATACACCAGTCTCTCTCTCCATTCTTTCATCAATCTACAGGTCATAATATCATGCTCAATTTTAGATGCCCTCCCAAAAAATTAAAGAAAAGGAATGATAGAAATGATAAAGAGAAAGCGAAGGGCAGAGGGTGACCCCAGAAACTATCATTTTTGCAAAATATTTCCATACCTCTTCCATTTCTAGCCTCTCGACCTCTTCAGAACTTTCCATTTCCTTCAAAATATCCCAATCTAGCTCAGTCGGAATATCCAGCGCCAGAATCTCAGATTCATTCTGAGAGATATTCTTTGAAGCAACCAAGTGAATCAAATCTTCTTCAATAGAATAAACAACACTAGAATTTATTGCATGAGTATCCTTCTGATTCATATTTTCCATGTCACCAGTTCCCTGTTCCATTTCCCTCCTGAACAAATCCCACTCCCATGCAGCCTGTTTGATCTGAGAAACCTGGCCTGGCAACAGTGAATCTGATGGGAAAGTGAGAACATTTTCCAGAAGCATTGCATAACCAACAATGCATTCAGATGCCAATGTGTTCTTAGCAAGCAGCCTCCCAGAGGAAGCAACAGAATGAGCAAATTTAGAGAGCTTCCCGTTTGATATCAAAAGTGAAAAAGATCTCATCAATGCATCAGGATTATGCTTAGGAAAAATTATCCCATGGACTCCATCAACAACCTGTAAATTTCAACACATTATTAATGAGTTAAAGAACAAAAGCAAAGTACCCCTTATACTTCAGCTAATCAGGCAAACAAAACCAAAAGCTGATTGAACTTACATATTTTTTTATGACAGGAAAATCAGGTGCAATGACAGGGATTCCAAATGACAAGGCTCGTGTAAGTATTGGTGGAAATCCCTGCTCATCTTGGGAGGAACCATATAGAACAATGTCAGCCATTAATAACAATCCGTTTACATCACCATTCATGCCATAGTGCCTAAGAGAACCACGATCAAGTCCTAGATGAGTAGCAATTTCCTACACAAGTACGGTAGAATAATTCAAACCTCAAAGCATAAATAGTAAATCTATTAAACTTATTCCTGAGTACTGTGATGCAAATATATAGGATCATGATACGAAGGATTTCTGATTTCACCTCAACCTTGTGAGTTTGACTAAAAGCAAGTGACTTGAAAACAAGTACAGAACATTGACTTCTAGCTCAATTTTCAGGAAGTAAATGTAAAGAACCAATGCCACATAAAATAAGATTCATCTAAACCATTGATAAAAAAACTCAACATATAATGAATGCTTCTAGTTAACAGCTTCCCAGTTCCACAATATGATCTACCATACTTATGAGAACGGCAAACACTGGTAAAATGTAATCTGTTTCACTTTTCTTTAATAAAATAAAATGATGACCGCCCACAGATGGATATGGCATACCGTGGCCACTGCCAATCCTGCAGAATATGTTTTTTTTTTTTGGGTAACCGGGGTACCCGGGGCTTTTCTTTAATAAAAATCTCTGTATATTATTGTCTGCAGTTTCTAAGCAAACCATGGTTTAAGGTTATTAATTACATCACACAACACCTCACACCGTATTTGTGTTATGATTTGAATGAACTGTTGAATTGGATAAGCACCTTGTGAGACTAATACAACTATACATGATCACTGTAGTTCTCTTATCTTCTTTTAGCTGCACCTGTTCACAGTTTTTTAGCTCTACCTTCAAGGCCTCCTCTTAAATTATAAACTCTGTCTCCAACAAATATCTCATTTTAAATACTATATATGTATAAATATCATACAGAGATTTTTCACAAGGACGATGACAGCATGCTTAAACATCAAAACCATTTGTATAATCCAAATCTTTCCATCAGTTATTGCAAAGAAACATTAGATGAGGCTTCTTTAGAGCGCACTCACAGGGAAAACACATGCTCACGTACGTATAACATAGGAAGCACTTAAAGAGTAAAAATTACAACGTAGTCAACTAGCTTAATAACATATTTTCAGAACAAAGTTGGGAGAAATTTGAAAAACCAATATATTCAGGGAAAAAAATTAGAAACCATATGAAATTATTGAGAAGTTAAGATTGATCCGTGCAAAAATTCATGAGAAATTCGCTTGAATCACTTCTATATACCCTTCCCTATTTATTTATTTATTTATTTATTTGATAAGTGCATATACCCTTCCCTGTTATGTAATCCTTTTATCCAAAATGAATTCATATAGTGTAAAGACTTGTATGAAAAAGGGATAGCCTGCCTAATATACACTAATCAACAATTGAATACCTGTAAAGCATCATTGTATTCATCAGTGGAGTTTCCGCACAGAAAGATGAATTTGAATGACTCTCCAGCATCTTCTCCCCTTGCATATTTGATTAGTAGAGGTCCTATGTCATGCATTGCCACCGCATAGTCCCATGATAGTTCATTGTAGAAGAACAAACTTCCAACAACAAGAACCAGCATATCATCTTCACTGAACCCATTGTCCTTTCTTAATTGAGATTTGGAGTGGGTGTTACTATAGCTTTCTGCTGCCCAAACATCTATTGGCGATCCAGGAATCACAAAGAAGTTTCCAGTGTCAAGCACACTATATAACATCTGATACAGGAAGGAATAATAATTGAGCAACAACATATTAATGCCAAACATTATGCTAATTGAATATATTGTAAGAAAGTAACTGGATGAATAATAAAGTGTCAGATATACCGGTAGAGAAAAATCTGGAAACACAACGACGTCAGCCCTGCTAAAAGCATTTTTCCAGTAAGAAACAGGGTGTTCCCAGCCCATGTCCTCGTAAACTGGAAGACGATTTGCAAGGGTATCTTCATGAATTATCCATATAAGTGGTACAGAACAAAATGGCTCCTGCATAAGGCTGCATAAATATGAAAATCAAAATTATAGCATCAAAAACAAAGCAACGAGAAGTAAGGATCCCTTACAAGACTGTAGAGTTGGAGAGGGGAGATCATGCATATATTTATTTGATTTTGTTTTGTATCTAATAATATCAAATACTGACTTGAACTGATTATCACAAGATTAACAATAGTATCAAAAAAAAAAAATTTGAAAGGATAAATATAGAGTATCAAATGCCTATTTAATGACTTTATTCTAAGAACAAAATGTAACGGAATATAACGGCTAGAGGAGTTAAATGTGAACTTACCCGAATATCACACTCTGCATATATGAGCTATACCTCGTAGCTCATTAGATTAGTAAAGTTCAGAGTATCTAAAGGTTGTTTCTTTTTCCTTGATTAATGAAGGTCTTTAAGATATAAAACAACCTAAAAGAAGTTTTTTCTCCTTTGAGAGAATTAACAATATTAAATTTTAAGGTGAGTATACTTAGTAGGAGATTGTCTGTTTAGGTTGCGTCAAAATATCAATGTGCCAATGATGTAGTACTGTTTTTAAGTGCTTCTCCAACTTTCTCATTTTCTATGAAAAATAGGAGTATTTTACAAAAATAAATGTTAGCCATATGGAGTCATTAAGAGTCACAAAACATTTACACAAGCAACAAACAAACACATTTGCAAGTATTCCATGAAAATGATGAAAACTGAAAGATATAAATTTGATTTGCAATCCATGGTGAACAAACTCATACAGCCATACCTTGACAAGGCAAATTTTGCTTCAAGAGAGTTTACAATGATACCTTCAAAGCTGCAAGATTTGAACAAAACATAAACCATCTATACCAACTAAAGTTACTTAAGAAGTAGTAAATGTCACCAAAATAGTTGCTGATAAAACATAAATCGTCTTCGATGTAACCGCAAAAAACAAATAGCAAACATACATTGACCAATCAATATGGCCATATCTCTCAGAATTTAGGAGTGAGATTCGACCACCTATTTTCTCCCACATAGAACGCGCTTCACCATCCTCTATTGCGTAAATCTGTCCAACAAACATTGTAAATATGAATAAGCTTCTCATAATAAGTTAATTACAAGATTTAATTAATTATTTACTTTTAAAAAAGATCCATACAGAAAAAAGTAGGGGAACTTCCATACTGTGGCCATGCCAATTCCATAAACCTGCTAAACAAGGGCAGGGACCTCCTTTAGATATTTTATTTACTCAACTCTTCCATTTTCAGTCCGGGCACTCCTGGATGTTTCCCAAGGAAAGCAAATGGTTCCTTTGTGACTAACATAAAACTTAAAGGTACACATTTATTCAGAACAATGTCTCATGAACTTGGCAATGTGTATTGGATGCATGATTGTCTGTGTCGGACCACCCTGAATCCCAAATATTGGGATATGGAAAACTAGCATAAAATTAATCCAAAGGCTAGCTATGGAACATAGACATGTCCTGCAAATTCATATAACATGGTATAATGTATGATTTTATTGTTCTTTAAGAGTGTTCTCAATTAGAATTTACTTAAATGTGATGTAAAAAAAAGTTCATATCTATCTCAGAAGTAGAAACCCTTCTCTACAATCAAATTTGAGCTTTGTTAGAGCAATAGGACTTGTGCAAGCATCTCTTGTGAATCAAAACAAGAGTTTGTAATTGATTTGCATTTAACTCTAAAGTGTTTTAGAAACTATCTTTTCTGGAAATTTTCTAGCATAAAACTGCATAGTACTTCAATCGATTGAGGGCTACTGGTCAAATTAACCAATTGACATGTCTCTATATTGATTGAGCTATTCAAGAAAGCAGTTTCATTTTCAGATTTAAATGCTAAAAACTCTATTCTCTCCACAATTCTGATTTGCCTTTATAAATACACTAACACAGGGCAGACCTTATGACGTAAAGAATATACACATCTTTTGAGCAAAATAGAGTGCATTCATATTTTTTCTTTTAGCATTCATCAATCGCGTTAGACTGGTGAGTGTTACATGAGTGTGTTGACAACATATTTGCCGTGGAGCTGATTCATGAGAGTTCAACACCAACGGTCAAACAATCAAACCGAGATTGAAATGGACGACTGGTCATTAGAAAAATAAATTCAAAAGTGGATTGTGTGAGGAGCGGACTGTGTTTGGAGACTTAAGTGGAGAGTCTGATAGATCAGACTGTCGCAAAGTAACTAGGGGTTTAGGGTTTGGGAACTAAGCATTATATCTCTTTCGCATAGTAGATTTGATTTGTCTAGACTAGGTCCCGTGATTTTTCCCATTTGGGTTTTCTGTGTCAAAGTCTTGCTGTCCATTATTTATGCTTTTTATTGCTTTATTCGATTACTATATGATTGATATGTTGAGTAGCATGATGGACCGATTGGATTTTATTATTCAGCTTTAATTTGAACTTGAAATTTATATAAATTCGTTAAAATTCAAAAAGTAGTTAAAAATGGTTAAAGCTACCTACAAGATCCATTCACCCCCCCAAGTTCCACATCATGAACATTGCGCTAACTCAATACCAGAGCCAAGGGTTTCCATCCTTATCCCATCAGAGTTTTTTCTTCTTCTTCCATCATCAAATGTAGAGAATTAGGGGGAATTTATTTGGCTCATGTGTCAGACGTATATGTACGTTGAGGGGAATAGAACACTCCATGTAACACATCTCTAAAAAGGAGTGTTTACAAAATGGAAACTAAAAAGAGAACAATGAATGTTATTGAATATAGAAAGGAACACTCACAAAAGAGAAAAATACATGCATGTCTAATTGTGCATGCGTGTAGGTGCACGTGCCCGCTTTTGTGTGTAAAGAAAAAGCAACATTCACGAACACCAACAATGAAGAACATACATAAGAAATCCAGTCTGAAAAGATACAAAAGTTCCAAAGAAAATTACCTTAAGCACATAGCCAAGTCCTTGAAGATTCTTCATCACAGTAGACAGCATTAATGATGGGGGATCTTTCTTCATGTTTCCTAAGATCTAACATTTATCAAAAGGATGCATTACTACTGTACGAAGTATAATCATTTCATTGCATTAAAAAAATAAACAGATATGTTTTCTTTGAGCAGGGTATGTTCATGAAGAATGATAATAACAAAGCGAAGCCAAAAAACACAAGATCAATGGACATTATATATAACCAAGTAACTTGAAATGTCATTTAAACTTCGAGGTCATTCAGTTTACTATAATACTGCATCAAAATAGGTATCATCAGTTTCATACATGGGTAAAAGTACAAAAATAGAAGTAATCCAACAGATTAAGACACGCGGATACAAATGTAAGATATACACTGTCACAATACAGACACGAAAGACCTTTAATAAAGTAGGACATTGATACAATTATAACAAGTCATTAAAAATATATAATTTTAAAACATAAATTGTACATGACAAACAAAGCTTCATGGCAACTATATATAAACTTATATGTTAAATCAATTGTATAAATTACAGTATATAATTTTTAACCCACCTTCGTCATATAAAGGAGTCATAAAAAGAACATGACATCAAGTACGCATGTATATACAAATCTATTTATATACACACATTTTGATGACTTATTTCCAACTCCCATAACCACTCCTTAAGTAAAACCTTGCAATTTTATTATTTTTTAAATATGGTTGCAAACCCCCTCCCCCCAAACTATGTTGTTTTAACTACATCATTTACATTTAACTATTCTACAAAAACTGATCCAAACAGGCCCAAGAGGTTCTTTTACAAATTTTATAAGTGATGCAAGTCAATATACTAATAAAACACACTAGTTATTGGGAGATTTAATATATTAAAGAGGGGTTCTATCTAAATATAAAGAACATAAAATCCTTCCATTCAAATGGATAACCCAATGACCAAAATAAGAAATTGAGATGCAAAATCTGATTAGTCAGTCCAAGCAATCCCATCTCAGATCCACACTGATTCAATTCCATCTCATTAATTTTACCTCTGAATGATTTCTTTGATCCGAAATTAACTCAGTCAAATTGACTCTGTTTCAACCAATACTTCAAACCCATGTTACATGGACCGGCTACGTGTATCGACTGTGGGTATATATCCATGCATCATGCGTGCCACATCTCCAAACAAAAAGACACATGGCCACTATTAGATATTTATATTATTTAAAACTTTTATTTTATTTTTTATAGTAGTATTCAATAATAAAATTAATTTATTGGACATGTTCTTTAGGTGCATCATGCATATCAAATCAAAAGTGTCGGACACATATCCCATACACATTTTCGAGCAATGTGTATCAAACATGAACACTTCACCTATTGCTGAAGAATCCATGTATGTAACTTCAAACTTTATTAGGAAGCAAATATCACCTTCATCAAGGATCGGGGAGTCGAGAAGAGCAAGACTACCTGTTGTCAAGCTCGTCTTTGAACTGGGAATTGTGATAGAGGGAGGGAAGAACATCACTTATGGAAGTATTTTTTGGAATAAATCCCCAAAAGAGTCCTCTAACGTATCACCGGCTGTTAGTTAGCTTTAGTGGTATCTCATGTGAATCACAAGTGAAAGGAGCAAGGAATAGCTGTCCTTGTATATTACTTATCAAAATAAATAATAAAAGAATCTAAGGTCCTTCCTCCTCTATTTGTAATCATGCAACTATGCTTCCAGGCAGCCAAACAAGGGACTTTTTGCGTCTTACATTGTAGTGCTCGATAACCTTGAGGATCTTCCACCCCATCAAACTACCCATAAGTCCCCTAACTTCACCATAGTCATATCCATCTCACCAAAGCTTGAGAATGAGAGAATGTAAAAAATATGATCGCTTAATGATTTCAAGAGCACCCATCAAAGTGAAAGTTAATTTAATTAATTAGCATTCATTAGTCCACAAACCAAAATCCCCAATTTCAATTGAAGCTAATCACAAAACTGTTCTATGGACATTTCCAAAGTGTGGTATTCATCAATCTCTACGCTCAGGGTCTCTTCTGGCATTCCCATGTGTCGCCACCCAATTATCTTGTCCATGTGGATACGAAACAACAGGTTCAAGGGTTCAGTAGCTACAGTTCTTATTGCCTATTAGGAACAAATTGCATTATTTCACTTGTAGGGAAACATTTGGTGAGACATTAGCCTCCCTAACAACCCTAGTTAACAAGCAAACACACATTAAAGCATCTAAATTTGCTTCTATCTTTAAGCAGGTTCCAGATTTTCTAAATTCCAAGTATCCTTTCCGTCACAATTTCCCAGCCACCCCATAACAATAGGTCCTCCTTTTTATAAATGGATAGGGGCTCAAAATGAATTTTATTTTATAACACCATGTCCAATGACTCATCATTCCAACATCAAGATGTTCACCTCCCTCATGTAGAAGGTCCTCTAAGCAAAGACCTGGCAAGCCAAAAATATATGATGAGTTTTGAGCTCACGATGCAAAGCAAGCCAGAATAGAAAAATCGGCCTACTAATACATCGAATATTCCTTTGAAGAATTCTGGGAGCACCTTTGGTATGGAAGCGTGCCAAAGAGTGAGAATTTCGCCCAAATCTTGTCAGAATTACCTCAATATCAGTTTTTTCAGACAGAATGGTGTGAGAGCCCTGTATCTACAGAGCTTTATAGTGTTGAGAATTTATATCTCTTGGTACTATTTTGGAGGTACTCTGTAGCTCTTCTCTTTGTCGGATATAGAGGACACCTTGAATGATCCCTAGCAAACACAATAGTTTTTCAGGTTCGATTGTTCTGCAGTGCTTTACAAGGAAGATGAGTCTAAATTCCCTTGGAAAGGTATTTCCTTTTGTGGTCCACATCTTTGGAGGCAATTTTAAATTTGAATAACTTAGGAAGGGGAAAAAAGAATCCATAATTAGTTGCATGTGTGATAGGAGACCACCAATCATCTTCTTCAGTGCTTAGCTGTGCCAAGATTTATGGTGCATGTTGTTTTCTTAGGCAGTATTGAACTATGCCTTGCTCACCCCTTCACTGGAAATTACTTATACTTCCCCACTCCAAGCAGAGGTCAAGGTGCCTGTCAACATGGCGGAAGCCTAGCAGAATGGCTATCCCACACTTGGCTAGGTCCATTCCATATAGCTAAAATGTTGAGTGACTTCCCTTCAAGCTATATTTTTTGACCACTATACTGATCAAGTAAAGAATACACCATAACCAATCTATAAGCTAAAAATTTTTCTCCACATGTACATCCCTCTTCCACATCTAATATAACCTTATTTCCCTCTATTTAACTTAAGCTTTATTTTCTTCACAAAGCCGAAATCATAATCAGTTCAAATAAAGGGGCAATGCATTAACATTTAGTTGTGTCCCAATTTAATGATTGGGTAAAATGTAATTCTCTGGATAATAAGTTAATAACCATCTCCTAATAATAATTAAAAATAAAAAATTGAAATCAAATCAAACACAAACAGGCTCAATTCTGAATCTAAACTTAACTCAAATTGAAACAAAACTCAAGTTCATAACACTCACAAGTCCAAGTCTCGGTGATCGAACACCGACTCTCGGCTCCCTCCGCAACCGATCGAGACCACCTCGCTCCGATAGCCGCTGCCAGCCCGTCCTCCCCGGCACGAACTTCAATGAACTCCCGAACTTCAAACCCTCCCGCAGCAACTTCCCCCTCTCACTCCCGGGACGAAACAACGACGTGATCGAGCTCTGCAACACCATCGACGCCAACGCGAACACAAACACGGCGAAGAATATACAGGAGTAGAACAACGACCGGCCTCTGAACGGAAACAACAAAATCCTCCGAGCTGTGGATCGAGTGTGGTGGTAGTGAGATCGGCCGGCGCGCCACTGCCGATCCGACAACAACGCCGCCTTGCCTAGGTCCCTGCCGTCGTTCAGGGCGGCGTGGTTAGTTTTAGGGTTTCGCTTGAAGCGGAAACGGTCGCGAATCGAGCGGAACCCGAGGCCACCAATGCCGCCGCCGGAGCTGGCATTGTCGTCGCCGTTGGAGACGTGGTCTGGATTCACTGAGTTGCGGACCATCTCTTGGTGGAATCGGTGAGTTGAGTTTGGAGGATTTGGCGAGTCGGAGAGAGGATTTGAATGTGTGGGAATTGAAGAATGTGATTAGTTGGTATTGACATGAATGAAATGTGAATGCCTCTCTTCAGACTTTGATTTGTTCATAGTTTTTTAAGTTTAATTTTTGTATTTTGTTTCATTGGATTTGTATTGTTGTATAAGCTTATAAGATAACTATGTGATTCGTCTTTTGAATCGTCACATCACAAACGTGCTCTCTTCACGCGCTTATAGTAGTACGTGGCCATCACATTCTGGTTCCAAGCGGGGCTGAAAAGATTGGGCTGGCTTGTTAGTCCTAAAAGTCCAACTCCATGGGCCACATGACTTAAAGCGAAGCATAGTTTATTTGTAAACAAGCGTCGACTACATTGGACAGCCAAATCATTCACACACGTATACTTATTTATTTTAACTAAATGATTTTGACCGTCCACTGCAGTTTAACATGTATACTTGTATTGTACCAGTTGTAACATCACGAGTTACTCAGGTTGAAGTGTTAGTTGAGTCAAATTCTCCATCGTGCATTGTTTCAAACAGTTGTAACATCGTGCATTGTTCATTGAATTTACTTACTTTCAACCAAATCTAAAGTATTGAAAACAAACTTAATTGCGTTGAAAAATCACAGCACGCTAAAAATATAAATACATTAACTAAAGCTTAATTGAAAATACAGAATCATCAGCTCACCGACTTTCAAATGCAAAGATCATAAC
>JAOTQH010000014.1:1036605-1048092 GCA_025631255.1 Cornus kousa | reverse complement strand
CTTACTACATCAAATCTAACTGAATAGAGCATGTACATGTATGTTCAACCCTTCATCGCAAAAATGATTCAAAAGTGACCGTGCGTGTATCTACTTGAAACTATTCTCCCTGATGTATTGACATAGAATTGTCACATTGATTAACCAAAAAAAATAAAATAAAAAAATACATAGCTACTGTAATTTTCAGATATACGCACGAACATAGTATTCCATCTAAAAAATTATAATCTTACCAATAATAAGGCAAATAATAATAAATAAATAAATAGGAATAGAACATATGTCACCAAGAAAAAGATGGTTAAAAAAAGTAATGCATAGCAACCCAACCAAACTCAAACTTCACAAGTAACAAAATTAAATCAATAAAACTGAAAAAATAGTTAAATATTTAAAATATAAATCTTTTAAGGAGATATAGTGAAAATTTTATTGGAGATGAATTATAAAAATTACAATACCTGTTAGCTTCGCTTTTAACTTTCTCAGAGAACTTACTGAATACAACGATTACCTTAATTCCCACTTGTTGACAATAGTCCTAATCTCGTACTTGGAATTGGTACCTGGAAGAAAGAATCACAAATTTATCAAAATAAATATCATAATATACATATGTGTAAGTGTATTCCTACATATACAAAACTTATACATGTCTTCTAATTTTTTGTTTAGTAATTTTTTTTTTTCCTAAATGGAGGAAATTTTTATAATTTAAATCAATATGATACAGGGGAAACCGAGGGCATGCCCTCTCAAGAAGCATAATGTAGACAAAGGGGTAAACCAACAAATAGGTTCCCAAGACAAAGCAATACATAAAGAAAACCATAACAAGCAACTCAGCTCACACAGCCCACACAAGGCACATAAGAGAAAAACCACAGAAACACAACAAAAGCCACAATCTCCATTAAACACCAACACTGACCTTTACAACCTAAATGATCTGGATCTTATTTGAGGTTCAATTTGCTGATTCCATTTCACTGCAACTCCAGTGACCATCGAATATCATTCCAAAGGGTTAACAGAGAGATGATAGAGGATCGTTCAGGCCATGGATGCGAAAGGAAAATCGATGGGTTAATAGAGAGGATGGTTCTATGAGTTTGCAATGATCTGGGTTTGAAGGGAAAATTGGTTCTATGAGTTTGCAATGATTTGGGTTTGAAAGGAAAATCGGTTCTATGAGTTTGCAATGATTTTGGTTTCAAGGGAAAATAAATGCCCAGCAGCGAGAGGAGAGAGAGAGAGGATCGTGAATTCATGAGCGCAAAATTGGAGACCAAAATATAAAGAGTGGGAATTTTGGGTGCTAAAATTCAGTGAGTATTAACAAATAATAAATAACCGTGTATAAAACATTATTTTTTCCTACTTTTTTTACCGTATCTTTTTGTTAAATGCTGAGAAATGCTCAGTGTTTTTTATTTTTATAACATAAATGTAAAATTAACAAGGTTTTGAAAATGTTGTAGATTAAAATAAAAATAATTTGTTGTAAAAAGTAAGTATTTTACAACATATAAGTATGTACCTTGTAAGTATTAGGTTGTTAATAACCATTTTTCTTGCAGTGCCCATACTCACTATAAAATTTATAAGCATCTTCAACTGAATCAAATTCCATTCCATACTGAGGTTTCTGTCCTACATCAATTGTCGACTTATCCATGGGAAGCCAAAAATACTATTCAGATATTGCCATTCAAAAATTACCACTGCCAATCAAAAATATAAATAAAATAATACAGGAATCATATCTTTTTTTTTTAAAGAAAAAATTCTGATTTATATACACAATGAAATATTTGCATACTGGAAATGATTCATATATAGTATTCAGTAGATTTTCTTGTTTCTTGCATGCTGAAGAAAGTTGGAAGCCTAGAGCTGAAGCTCTGACTTGAGATTTAGTTCACTTGTAAAAATTCAACAAGAAAAAAACAAAATGAGTTACAGTAAGCTCAAATCTTACAATGTATGACAATAAGAAAGATTTTAAAAAGAAATTAGGGTTTATATTACACAATGTGCCTCAACTTTTACAATGTATGGGATCTGAAGGGGAGAGACAGAGAGAGAGAGAGACGGTAATGTATCTGATCTTAAAAAGGGGATCTGGAGGAAAACATCAATGATAAGTTAACATCGATTGTGTGCTCATCCTGATTTGTTTTTGTTTTTGTTTACTTTTCTTTGTATTTGACATTGAAAAGAATATGCAAGGAAAAAAAAAAGGGACTAAAATCAACAGGGAACTTTTTAAGGTAGATGTTCAGAGTGGTTGTTCCAAAATATGCAAATATGCACCATTAGCTTGTGAAATATTGTTGACGACAAGTCTACAACAATATCCATACTCCATATGTGTATATCATCATTGGCACTTATAAACAAGTCCAACTTGAACAAAAAAATGTGCAGAAAAGTAGATGTTTTACTATTTTGCTAAGGAACCTATAGCAGGTTATGATTTTCACAAGCCATGACAATTAATGATTCGCTCATGTTCAAAGAAACAGCCGACCCCATTCGTTTGAGATAAAGGCTAGAATGATGATAATGATGATGCTTAAAGATACATGCCATTTTTTTATACTATGGTCAGCATATCTTTTCACTTGACTGTCAACGGCAACACTTTATACTATGGTCAGCATATCTTTTCACTCGACTGTCAACGGTAACACTCAATGTTTTTTCAATGTAAACAGATGCATTAATGACATAAAAATTCGTTAATGCAAAAACACACATTTGTACTAATACTCATGTCCAGAATTAATGGGCTAGCATGTCAAATGCCTCTTCTTTGTTGGTACGAGACACCATAAGGTTTTTCCACATTATTAAAAATTCTCTTCATGAAAATTATCACTTACTGCTATATGAAAAATCTAGTTGGGACACAGTTGTGTTGTTTTGAGTTGTGCTTTTTTAAGTGTAAATTTAAAGGAAAGAAAACTTAAATAAAAGGAAAACACAGACATTTGTTAACAAACATTGCATGAATGGAATCATAGAGGATCTCCAAATGAATTGAAGTAATTTTTATTTTATTTTATTCTTTTAGTGAGAGAGGATTGAAAACTTAAACAACCTTAAAAGACATCAATAGCCACAAATTCTCAAATTGTCAAAACTCTTATAAACCTTTTTTTATAATCCATGAGCAGTTACACAGAGCAAGAGGCATTTTCCACAATATAAGAACAAGAATGTATGATAATATCTCCTTATGGACATTAAATATAATACCTGAATAACATCTCAACCTGAACTCTACAAGAATTGCCCCCGCTAAAATTGAACAAGAAATTTATTTCTGGATGCGAACATGTTAGTTCTTTTTCCCCCTAAAATGCTGCTTTTGTCCCCTGTGCCATAAAGAAGTCAAGAAGAAAAGAAACTGTAACAAGAAACTGCCGCAAACAAAAAAGCAATCACGAAACACAAAAAAAAAACAAGCACCACACAAGACACAAAGATTTCTGTGGTTCGGCTTAAAGCAAACCTATGTCCATGGCGAAAGAATTCACTATGCGAAAATCAGGAGATCACAAGTTTTAGCCCCCACTCTGTCTCACTCTCTTTCTTGCAGTTTTCAAGTTTCTCTCATTCTTCAACTCCAAATCCTAAATGCCCTTATATACTGGGCTACAGGAGAGCCCTAAACAGGGTCGAAGACCCGCAAGCAAAAAACAGGTCGAAACCAGCCCGGGCTGAAACAAAATTCTGGCCACAACATCACAGAAACAAATTAGTTTAAATTATTTAATATGCAGTTTCACTAAATTTAAAGAGAAGAATGAATGAATGAAGCCAAATGCATGAAAAGATCTTTTTATTTAAAAAAGAAAAAGAAAAAAAAGAAATGGTGCAAGACATATGGAGCAATGAATAAATTTACAGTGATGTATTGACACGAAAAATACATGGAAGACCTGCACATTAATCTTTTAACAAAATGCTGATGCATTCATAGCATGCTAATCAGATAAGGAAATTTCCAGTATAACTGAAAACACTAAAGACATATATTGCACATTAGGGTGGCACGTAACCCTGCGACAAAGGAAAAAAGTTATCAATTCCTGAAAACTTACTATTCTATTAGGTTTCAAATTAATATTTATGTACTCCGTCTTGTGGAGATTAAAGAGGAATGAGACAAGAATATATAATATTCTGGAATGTAATGTTTTATGTTTACATCACGTAATCCAAAAGGCCTATTATTGAGGTACTAGTGCATTGGGATTACAATCACCATACACGTACAAGGATATCTAATGTTTACTAATTTTGCTAGAACGGCATAAAGGGATTACAAAGTAACGCATATTTTTTTTACAGTATATCTTTCTATATCAATAAAGAACAGAAATGCATATTTGCTTTATCAATAACTAATTTTTTAAGTATGTTTCTAACAAAAAGTTATACTCAACCTCATTAAGACATGCCTCCAGCTAAAAGGAACACCTTAATGACTATATAATGCCTCATCACAGCCACCAAAAGCTGATTGAGTTGGCAGATTACCTATTACAACATCCTTCATACTTGCAGAAGTTTAATGCAGAACGATCAGGTTATCATCTCTACCTACTCCTCCAAATCAAGACTTTTTTTTTTCAGGATTGTCTCATGGGCGTAGTATATTTGCTTGCACACAGTAGTTTGTTGCCATCTGCCTTTTCATCCAGTAGGTTTGCAAAGGAACTTGTTAAAAAAGAAATCAGAGATGAAAAAGCTAAGAAGCAAGGTGATTACCAAAACTCAGTGGCAGGCCTTATATTTGAAATGCCATTCTTGCCTTGTGGTGTTCAAGAATTGCGGCCTCTTCTGACCATTACCTGATATATAGAATATTCAATTTTGGAATAAGAAAAACTTTCCTCCAAATGTCTGGATCTGCTACATTTTATCTTTTCCTGTCACTATCAGAGTTAGAGGCATGCTGCATAAGGTCTGCAACTGTTGCTGGTCTCATCCATCAAGAACACTGAAACCATGACCATCAGTATCCAATTCAAAAGGGCAGCCCAAGTTGGCTTTGGAAACATGCTCTTGCCTTTTTAATTTGGAAACATAGTTTCCTGATCCATTCAGTTAAAACGGAAGGTTCCCGCTCATCTCTTCAAGCTAACCAACAGTTATTTCACCAGTAGTCTCTGCAAGAACACGAACCATCACGAAAATGGTGGAATCGATGCCCATCACGAATAATAATCTTACGCTGTGTAACCTTGGAAATGAATTTCATGAATGTGTGACAGTCACCACAAATCCGAAGGTTCTTCATAATCCGGATTGGTGATCCATTTGGTGTGCTCAGGGTCCCAAAAACAACAGCAAGCTTCTCACTGTGGTAGAGTATCTCATTCTCCTTTTGCTCTTCCTCCACATCAAAGAAA
This sequence comes from Cornus kousa, assembly GCA_025631255.1. Classification (NCBI taxonomy): domain Eukaryota; kingdom Viridiplantae; phylum Streptophyta; class Magnoliopsida; order Cornales; family Cornaceae; genus Cornus; species Cornus kousa. Next base: position 1,042,663 of record JAOTQH010000014.1, on the reverse strand, counting down.
ACAAAGTTTGTGTCTGGCACATAACCTCTTTCTTTAAACCATCCATAGAACTTCTTCAATTCTGAATAAATCTCCTCAACCTGATCATGATTCTTATCCTCTGTAAGAAAATAGTGCAGTTTACTCTTGATCTGAATCCAGCTAATTCCTGGTTCTTTAGTCACTTGTCGATCTAACATCAGTTTCCGTATTTCACCTACTTTGTCCCACATGCCTCGAGAAGCATATATATTTGATAATAAAACATAAGGCCCAGATTTCTGCGAACCCATTTGAAAAAGCCTTTCTGCAACTCTCTGCCCAAGTTTCATATTATGATGGATTCTACAAGCAGCAAGAAGAGCTTCCCAGATCACAAAATCTGGCTCTACAGGCATGTTCTCGATAAGAGAGACTGCTTCGGAAAGGCGCCCAGCCCGCCCGAGAAGATCAACCATACAAGTATAGTGCTGAATTAATGGCATAATCCCATAATCGTGGGTCATGGAATTGAAATAGCCCCATCCTTCATGCACCAATCCTGAATGGCTACAAGCACATAGAAGCCCAAGAAAACTAATATGATCAGGAACTAGACCCTCAGCCTTCATTTTTTCAAAAATCTTGACAGCTTCATCACCTAACCCATTTTGTGCGCAACCAGCTAAAACTGCATTCCATGTGACTTTATCCCGTTCAGCCATCTCCTCAAAAATTGAAAAGCCATCTTCATACCCAAATTTGAAGTACATTGTTACCAGCGCATTACCAACAGAGACACACGAGTCAAATCCAAATTTATAAACAGAAGCATGTATCTGTTCCCCAAGCTTGTTTGCACCTAGGCTTGCACAAGCACTCAGAATAATAGTAAATGTTAATTCATTTGGTCTCATTCCACAGGATAACATGTCAAGGAACAATTGCAAGGCGGCTTCTCTCTGGCCCGCATGGACATAAGCTGATATAAGGGCAGTCCACGACACAGGATCACGTTTAGGCATACTTTCGAAGGTGCTGCGGGCCTCATCTAACATGTGATTCTCGGAAAACCCAGTGATGAACGAGTTCCAAGATACTGTATCTCTCACTCCTATCGTACCAAACACCTGAGAAACATCTTCTATGGTCTTGCATTTAGCATACATGGATATCAATGCGTTTCCAACATATGAATTAAATTGGCACCCTGCTTTAATAGAGAGAGAGTGTATTTGTCTACCAAACTCAATAGCTCCAATGCTGGCACTTGCAAAGAGAGCACTTGTGAAGCTAGAATGACTAGGAACACATCCTGATCTATGAAGCTCTGCTAACAGTTCCAAAGCTTCTTTGCTTCGTCCATTTTGCACAAGCCCCGCAATCATGGCAGCCCAAGAAGCAGAATTCCTTACAGGCATTTGCAAAAATAAATCTTTTGCTTCCTCAACCATTCCATTTTGAGCATATCCGGCAACCATGGCATTCCACGTAATAACATTTGGGTTCAGAATCCCATTGAATACATGCCTAGCTTCTCTAATGCTTCCATTCTGAGCATAGGCACTCATCATTGCTGTCCTTGTACTGACACTCTGTTCAGGAACACACTTATACACTGCAATTGCATCATCCAATTTCCCACATTGTGAAAAGGCCGAAATCATAGTGGTCCAAGAGTACTCATTCCGTTCTGGCATTGCATCGAAATACTGCCTTGCAAAATCCAAACACCCATTTCTGGTATAAGCATTCAATATTGCCGCGCCCACAACCACATCACCTTCGTAGTTCGTCTTAATCGCAATTGTTCTTAAACTATCAATCAGTTTCAAATCATCCAAACCTATAATGGCCGATAAGGTAACAACAAAGATCGACTGGTCTGGTCTCACCTTACTTCTATGCATTTTCACAAACAATTCCCATGCGTCTCGATAATAGTTAACCTGAACATACCCAGATATCATAGCCATCCAAGACACAGAATTTCTCTCTACCATCTTATCAAAAAGCTCCCGAGCTTCACCTATCCTACAACAATGACAGTACCCGGTAATCATCGAATTCCAAGATGAAACATTTCTCTCCAGCATCTCATCAAACAACTGCCGGGCACTCCGCAAGTCACCATTTTGAACATACCCACTGATCATAGCGTTCCAAGAAACAATATTTCGTTCCGGCATTGACTCAAACACATCACGAGCCTCCACAATTCGTCCGTGTTTCGCATACCCAGTTAACATTGTAGTCCAAGTCCTCACATTTTTTCCTGCAAAAGTGTCAAATAGCACTCGAGCATCGCCCACTCGACCATTTTGAGAATACCCAGTAATCATAGAGTTCCAAGTGACGGAGTCTCTTTGAATCATCTCATCGAACAGTTGTCGGGCATCGTCAATGCGGCCAATTTTGGCGAACTCTTGAATCCTCTTGTTGCATTGGATAAGATTGGTTCGTTGGGTCTCTTGAAGTTGTACAGAGAGTGTAGATAGAGAGCGAAATTGGCAAAAGAGACCACGATTCATTGAACCCATGTAATCAATTGTCTCTGCATCACAGCAAAACCATTCACAGAGCCGTATACGATAGTCGAAAAAGAAGAAAATATTTTTGACTCAAAGATCACTTGCCTCGAAAGTGGACGCCAGCTGCTCTTGCATTAGCGGTTGAAAAGAAGAGAGTGAAATCATAAGATGAACTCTGGAACACCCCTCGATGTCAAACATCTCTCTGATCTATTGAAAACTTGCCTTGTTTTAGTACTGTATATACTTTATCCAGTGAACGCGCCCCTTCTTCTTATTTATGATTAGGCAGTCGTCACTTCCAGTCTTTCTAATTGGGGTGAATCCTTTGACTACTATACGTGCGCTATACGGCTTTTTCTTTTTGGCGTCGCCCTATCTTGCTGGAGGAAGCAGCTTCTTTTCTAAAAAAGCAGCTGGGTTCAACCTGGGATTGGTTATCGCGTCCCTCATCCCTAAGCCCAAAAGTCGGCCATCAGTTACTCTAAAATTGAAAATAAAGGGGAACTTCCTACTCATCTTCATCTTATTAAACTACTAAGCTTGACCCACTTATCAAGCATGTTTAGAAGATATCACGGTGTTATGTCAAGTGTACATAGCCCCTAAATCTCATGTCAAACACTCGTTCCCCCAACCCACGGCTCCTCTTTCTGCTGGTGACGCTCTGGATTGCCTATTTTCTTGCAAAAATATAAATCGACCAAGACATGAGTTTACCTTATAAAATATCCACAAATAATAACCAATTTAATAATGGTCTCAAGCTGAGATCTCAAAATTGATTCTACCTAAAACTACGGCGAACTAGGCCTCAAAAAAGTGGTGGTTTATGTTTTAAGTGGAGGATCTTGCATGAATTTTTTTTTTTTATTATTATTATTTTTTTACGATGTTATAAGCAGACAAATTTTTTTTTTCCTAGTTGGAAAATTCACACACACTGCCTCCACTAAGGTTCAAACCCCTGACCTCCTTTTGGGAAGTAAGAGCCTTATCCCGCTAGGCCAGGCCTGTTGGTAAGCAGATAATTAATGAAGTGTAACGTATTTGTGGAAAAAATTTGTATAAACAGAAACAATGTCGTATTTGCTGAGTAATATAATCACTTAATTAAAACCATGTTTATAATTTGTAAAAAGTTAAATAAATCTTTTGATTAAATTTAATGATCAATAAAGATGCCTCGTGACTCATTTGGTTATATGCACTTAAATGAATGAGTTATAAGGGTTGCACTCGGACAAGTTTGAGTTATAACTTGAGTCCAACACATCACATGAAATGCTAAATTCAAGTACAATTCTAACCCTATCTTCAACCTTAACTACCTAACTTGAGCCTAGCTTATCATTCTAATTTTAAATTCGAGTTTGCAATTTGGGCTTAAATTCCGAGTTAAAAATTCTGGTTAAATTGGGTTACTCATATGACTAATATTCACACCGAAAATTTAATATGATCTTGAATTAGTTTTAGATTAAATTACTCTTTTAAAAATAAAAAAAATAACAAAAGTTTAAAGACATTTTATAAATTTTTAATAAATTACAAACAAATTATTAGAAAATTAATTCTCCTAAACGTTAATATACAATAAGTTAAGATTTAACAAATGAAGTTGAAAAAAAGAGAGTTAATCATAGTTCAAATATTATATATAATGTATTTAAAATAGAAAATATATATGAAAATAATATTAGAATTTGGATTTGAGTTGAATCGGATTGCTAACACCACCCAAACTCAACCCTAATTAAATTCGGGTTGAGATTTTTTAACCCAAACCCAACTCTAATTAAATTCGGGTTGAGATTTTTTAACCCAAACCCAACTCTAATTATAAAAATAATTGCTCAAGCCCACGAAAAATCGGGCACAACTCAAATTGCTCAACCCAAATTGTACCTTAACTTATAAGATTCTTAACCCGGCATCAACCCTAATTAAATTCGGGTTAACATTTTTCAACCCAGACCCAACTCTAATTATAAAAATAATTGCTCAAGCCCACGAAAAATCGGACACGACTCAAATTGCTCAACCCAAATTGTACCCTAACTTACCGGATTCTTAACCCGACATCATAATATAGTGCATTTATCGTCTCCTTCTTTTTAATTTTTTTTATTATGAACCTTTTTATTCGTTGGATTGCATTCTAATTTTTTGTCCATGAAATATTCCATGGAAAGAAAAGGTACCAATTCTGCTCCATCATGCTCCAGAGATTGGGGCACCAAGGGACAAATATAACATATATGGTTGGGCAAAAATATGCCAATACACACTCACACACACACACACACACATCGTTTTAGTGTAAAATAACAACATTAATGTATGAGCCTCCAAACAATTCCCATTTCTTTGCTCAAGTTGTTCGAGTCCTGCTTTCTGTGTAAAGTTTCTGGCAAATAATTGCTAGGACCATTTTTTTTTTTCTCTCTCTAAAGCTAGGACCATTTTAATTCGTCAAAAAGTGATGTCATTTTAATGAGAGATGTTTTGACAACTTGATACTGTGAAGTTGCGGTCCTAATTTTATTTGGGTGGGATTGTGTTGCAACTTGGTTTTGACAAAGAAATATGCATTACTACAAACTGAGTATACATTATTCGCTGGGTTTTAAAAATAAAATAAAAATAATCCATAATGCTCATACGAAATATTGTTTTGGATATATTTATATATATATATACACAGAGAGAGAGAGTCTAATCTCTTGCTGCTCATGGAAGAAAAAAATTAATCCACACTTTTTATATAGACCGTTAAATTTTATAGCCTTTTCCTAAGAAATATCTTGTTATTCTCAATATAAGTAAATTAATATACTTCTCTAGTATAAGTAAATTTATCAATAAATATACTGTAATGTTGTATTTTGGAATATCGAATTGATTCATTGGAATTGAAATTGAAAAAAATTCCATTTAAAGTTTGAACAAAAGTTCTTTCTATTTCAATTTGAAATTGGACATTTGCTGAAATTCATTGTTGAATCTGTGAATTGGATGGTGATGATGTACTAACTATGGTGGGACTGTAGAATCCACCTTAGAAACAACAAGGTAACCCAAAAAAATGGGTAAAGCTCTTCTCACAACCTTATCCATGGAGAGTAATAATTTGTCCACACTTTTGTCCATGGATTCAAATTCAACCAAATGGAGAGAGAGTTGAATCGAGCCATTATTCTATCCCAAACACCGGATATAAACCTCCCACTCAAATGTTTCTATTTTTATTTTGATAATTACTTTTTATTGTTACAGTAGATAGTTATAATAAAATTAAGGGGAAAAATCATCGAACCCCCCTCTACTTTTATTTTTGATCAAATTTTCCCCACTAAAATTAAACACCCCCCTCAACTTTAAACCGTCGTCACATTGCCCCCTTTTCGTTCAAATCCGTTATTCTGGCATTTGGGTAGTAGCGCGTGACCAACACGCGCTTATCAATTTTTTTCCCCCCCTAAAATACCCCTTCTTTCTGTAGATGGTCGTCGGAAATTGTGGCTTGCCGTAGTTGATTACTCACGCTGTCATACAAAGCTCTCAAC
>JAOTQH010000014.1:1006263-1025422 GCA_025631255.1 Cornus kousa | reverse complement strand
TCGGATTTTTGACAGCCTAATCCGTAATTCAATCCGTAAATTACGGATTCAATTTTTTAGAATCCGCCACCGATCCGTGGGTCTGGTAATCCGATCCGATCCATACGGATCGGGTTCGCAGATTGGCGGATTTTTTACCCACCCCTAATACGAATGCTTTAGATTCAAAATTTTAAATTATTAGATTGAATTAATAATCAATCTATATATATCCACTTCACTTGCCATAAAAATTTCACTGCCTCTAACAATAATCCCCTAACCCTTACTATTCTCAAACTTTTTTTTTATTATCGGTAAATTTTCATTTCAACATCTAACTTGTAAAATTTTTCACTGTTTTTGCTTTTTATTTTTATTTTTATATTGATAGTATATTAGTACATCTTTTGACCTTTTGTTTCAAAAGAACATCACGTGACAGGCACGTGCATACCAGTAATGAAAGAACCGAAATACTCTGCCGCGTGAGATCAGAATTAGTGCGCATGAATCGCCGCTCCTTTTTATCATATACTCTTTCTCAGACCATTTTCGAAGAACCTCTTCCTCGACTCATATGAACAAAATGCATCGAAATACATATACAGACTCACATATCTACACGCATGGTACAAGTTGATCGCCGAGAGAGTGAGGCCAGAAACAGTTCCACAACATGAATTCTCTCAATTTGCTCCAAAAGGTTTGAAAACTTTCAGATTTTCCTCTCTAAATTCTATCTATTTTGATCTGGAAATCCCTTTTCCAAGTCTACTCTGTGATCTGTATTTCTAATCTTTGTTAGAAGGGCTTTTTAGGGTTAGGGCTTGCGTTCTGGGTCGTTGTCCGTGCTAGGGTTAGGGGTTTGGATATATTTGCACATATATCTAAGTATCTGTAAAACCCTGATTGGTTTAGCAGACTCGTTTGGGTAAAAAAAAAATCGGAGATTTTCTAGATCAGAACGATTTAATAGTTTTATTGGGTAACAAAACATGCAATCGAGAAGGCGTGAAGATTTAATGGTCCAATCTCCGGTGGGGAAGTTACGGGACCGGCGAATTGAATTGGGTCCTGACCCTTATGCAATGCCTCGCCGTGATGTGCTGGAGCGATCGCCACGGTCTAGGAGGAGTGTGAGCCCTCGTAATCAAGAGGGACTTCGGCGAGGCTTGGATGGGGACAGAAGGAGCACTTCACTGGGAAGGAGGAGTTATGGTTGGGATTTGGATGGTGGTAGAGTTGATAGGATGAGGTCGAGGTCGCCCCCGTTTGGGCAACTGCATAACAGGCCTCACTATGATGAGGGGATTTCAGCGAGGGATTTGCTTCCAGTGGAATCACAGCATAAAAGGCCTCCCTATGATGAAGGGGTTTCACGTAGGGATTTGCTTCCAGTGGAATCGCAGCGTAGCTATGAATATTTTGACTATAAGGATATGAATGCTGATGCGAACAGAGGTCCAAAGCATGAGTATGGGTATGAGTATAGTACTTCAAGAATTATGAGAGAGAAGGATATTGATGGTGGTAGATTCCCGGATGCTGGTCGGCATGGTATGTTGGGTCAGAAGTCTATGCTTTTAGAAGATAGCACAGCTCGGGAATCATTTAGGCTGATAACAGATTTTGGACCCACCTCAAAATATGTTGAAGGTGGTGGGAATTTCACATCTTCATCAGCTCATTTGGATTTAGGTCATTTCATGGATGAAAAGGTTCGGTATCAAGACCCATCACTGCAGGATAAGTCATCAGTTATGGAACCATATGGAAAAGGTGAAAAACCCATGTTTCATTCAAGGAATGTTACTTATCCCACAGTACCAGAATCTCAATCTAAGGATTATATGGCCACCTCACAGTTCAAGGATTTTGGTGGCACTTCTTCTGGAATTTCGAGGGCTAACTTCACCAATGAATATCAAAGGAGCTCTGCAAAACTAACAGAACCTTTGGGTTCCGGAGGGTACGGCCAAAGGTTTGTTTTTGACTCTGTAAGAGACCAGGAAGCTGAACACAAGGATCTGACAGGCTATAGGCGGGACACATTTAGTCCCACCAAGACAAGGGCTGAGCAGTGGGATTATCTATATACTAGACCAGGGAGAAGAGAGAGTGATGAACGTGGATATCCTTCTGATGATTTATACAGAAGGATGGCTTCACGTGAGCAAGCAGACTACCATCATAGAGACTTGTTAAGACCAAGTACGATGGACTCTGTAGCAGAACATGTTGATAATACTGAATGTTCTCACAGAAATCTGAGAGATGGCAGTTTATGGGACCAACCTTCCATGCAAAAACAAACAGTTCCAGACTTCCTTGGTATGAGCAGATCATTAACCGAATCTAAGCAAGGAGGTGAGTATGTAGATTCTGGAACTTCTTATGCTGAGTTCGGAAGGAGAGTGTTAAATGAAGAGAAAATGTCACATTTGGATGTCTCAGTAGACAATAAAAATTTGCATTTGAGATTAGATTATGGTTTCGGAAGTGATGCAGGTCCAGCATCTTATAAAGAAAGTACGAGGAGTGGGCTTAAATATGAAGCAGAAATGTACAGACGTGCTGGAAGAATACACAGAACGAATGCAGACGAGCATATAACATATGACCCATCTGATAGGGTGCTCAAGAGAAAGTACAGTATGGATGAAGAAATGAGTAGGCATAATACTAGAGGTATTATGTCAAGTAAATGGAACAATTCTAGTAGGATGCAAGAACTACATGACAGAGATGAGGATTTGATGGGTGAAGATGTGAGTGCTTCATTTTCATCAAGACGTGTGGGCCATGGCCACAACTCATATAGAAGAGTGGAGAGGTCATTTGATAGGGCTGATCGTCACGGAGTTTCTGGATCTGATGAATGGTTGTCATCTCACGATCGAGTGCGAGAGCGTTCTACCAAACATTATAAGCCCGGTGGTAGATATTTAAAGGATCCTCCAAGACCTGGTCCTTTAAGCTGGCATAATTCTCATCGTTCTAATAGAAGGCACGTTTTTCCTAAACAACACAATGTTTGGATAAGAAGTAGAGATGGAGATCAAGCGGATGATAATCGAGTGGATGTACATGCAAATGAAGTGGACCATGCAGAAGATTGGATGAGTTATGCAAAGTCTGAGCCGCCTGAAGATTCTGAGGAGTTCAATCAACTGGTAGTGAAGGCCTTCTTATCATTCACTAAAAAGTTGAATGAGAACCCAGCTGTTCGAAAAAGATACAAGGAGCAAGGAAGAGCTGGTAGCTTGTACTGCATCGTGTGTGGCAGAAGGTCTGTCTTCTTTTTCAAGATTTTCTTCCTTAAAAGCGGAGTACTTGTTTGAATATGCTGATACCGAAGTACCGTGATCTGTTTCTAATTTGCTGCAATCATGTGATTACTTGCTAACCTTGAAGGTTTCGTTACTTAGGTTATTTTTGGACTTTCAGGGGCGGTGAGGAAATTTTGAAAATAAAAAAGGAGTCCAGGTTAGTGAGGAAGCAACAGGGATAGATTTATTGAGTTTAGTCAAGTTGAGGAAGTTTGGTGGTTCAATTGCCCAAAGATTAGGTTAGAAGTGGCATTTTTCTAAACCAATGTTGAATGCGATTTCCTTTATTTTTGATAGGATGAGACATGCAGTCCCAATCTAGTCCATTTTATTAAATACCCTAGCAGACCCTGCTTTAAGTTATGTGATTATTTTTTTGAGTAGTGATACTCACACCGAAAACTTGCAGTGAATTGCCTAACTGAATGATAATTTGATTGGTTATTTATGCTAAATACATGTAAGTGGAGGTTCCCACTTCCTTATTTGTTGCATAAATGACCAATTAAAAATAGTAGATCCAGCAATTCACTACAACTACTTGGTGCAAAAATCATTTTCCTTATTTTTTTTAGTTAATTGTGATTTTATTGATAATTTTTTTAATTGATAATTAATGCTCCATTCAGTGTGAAGGATGGAAATTGGAAAGAAAAAAGAAAAAAAAAAGGTAGGAGGGATGGAAGATATTTTCTTTGGGAATGGAGGAGATTTTCTTTGGGAATGGAAGGAGCCTTTCTTGCATTTGGGTTGGTTGAGTAGGAAGGAAATGATGAAAAAAGTAAAAGGACTTTACTTATTTTGATGATTATAAAAAGTTTATAACCTTCATAATTTAAATATAAAAAAAGCCTTTTTCTTTTTCCTTGTGTGTGTGTGGGTCGAGGGTAATCCTTCATTTGATAGGAAGAATGGAAAAGTGGACAAAAGGGAAGGAAGGAGAGAAAAAGTAAGGAGCCGTTATCGAATGGGTCAACATATAAACATATAAATTTATATATTATATAAAATGTGCACACACACACACACTTGTGTTTATACCATATATTACATTTGTTCATATATTTGTCTGTGTGAGAGAGTTTGCGTGTATAGGAACCCCAGGTGTCGGAGAGGATTTTTGTACAGGGGAGAGAGCAGATCTCATTCATCCTTTCTTTCTGTCTCCTTCTCTCCTTTCTCTTATCTTTCTCTCCATTCCATTCCTTGTATTTTCCCCTGAAAAACATATCATGAAGGCCAAGTGTAATGCCAACTAAACAAGGGTGTTGGGAGAGTGGAAGTATGGGCCTAGCCTTTGGCCTTGTTTGCACAACGTCACCTTTATTCATACTTCAAGGATTCTACTTATTAGGAAAGGAAAAAATGCAAAAGAAAAATTGAGCATGATAATGCCTTTCCTTTTTTCCAAAAGTGGAGGAAAGGATATGGTAGGCCTAAAGGGGAAGGACTTTCCTCTTTTCTTTTCATTCTCTATCTCCTCTACCGAACTAGGGCAAGGCTTTTCATTCCTCCTTTCCTTCTCCTATCTTCCTTCAATTCATTATCCCTCCCACCAAACAAGCTGTAAATTTTCTATTATTTAATTTTTTTCGACCAATTTTGGAGATGGATGGGGGTATAGTAGTAATTTTTGGATTAAATATTGTTTGCAAATATTAATTTTCAAGGCAAATTCAGTTGGCTCCTTGAAATTTTCAGGTGGGGTTGCCTTCTACTGAAGCCTTTTCCCTTCTTGATTTTTTTTCCTCTTCAATGATGACTCATAGTTTGGGGTTGAAGGTGCTGCCTTATTAATCAAAATTCGGTTGCTGCCCTTATCTGCAAATAAGATGGTGGAGGTTATTAATACATATCATGCCATGAGGTGTAGAGTTATAGGAGTGCTCAGTGCAAAATCATGATAATGTGATATATAGATGGATGAGGTGGTTGATCCTACTTCCCTCATTTTTAGTTTCCATTTTCTGCTTGGCATATATTGAATTCTAATGATGTGAGAGAATGAAGAGAGCATTTGCTGCCTTTTGATCACAAGTATATGAAGACATAATATAAAAATAAAAAGATAATAACCCTTGGTGGAACCATTATGAGAATAAAATATAAAATTTATTGTGGTCATAAAGCCATTGTAGTGCCCGTTTGGGATTGCTTTTCAACCGCTTAAAAGCGCTTTTATTTCAAAAAATTATGTTTAGATGTGTTTTGTAACCATTAAAAACGCTTTTAATAATTACCAATTTTATCTCAGTGGGGCTTTTGAATGAAGCTAAAATTTGTATCTTTTAAAACTGCATTCTAAGTAGAGGTTCTATATTTTAGTTACCTGTTTTTGTTAGACAATTTTATCCTTATTATTTTTTGTAAAGACAATTTCACCCCTTCTTTTATAAAGTTATTATTATCAAATATAGTAAAATTCTATTAAAGGACATTATTGGAAAATTTGCAATAGGCGTGTTTTAAAAAATATTGTTACCAACCACATTAAAAATATTTTAATTGAGACCTAACATGCGTTTTACAAACAGCAATTTTTTGGCTGCTGTACTGACAAAAGCACATTTTTGATCCTAACAGCAACGCTTAACGGACCAGTAGCATGGTAGTCAAGTGTTGGCAATGCTTGATAAATACAAATGGTGTTGGCATGCATTCATAAATAATGCCAAAGAATAGGTCTGTATTGTGTTCAGCCCTCCCAACGCCATCTATTTTTTGAAACTCAGCTGGTATAAGATATCCTCCTTAGGTTATGCAAAGCTTTTTTAATGCTGCTTGAAAATTGAAGATACCCTTGCACGTTGCGAGAAAGAGATTGATTATGAGAAGGATTGTTTGTGACAAAAATACACAGAGTTTGGAGCAACAAGATAGAAATCCTTACTGAGTAATTTAATAATCCAAGGCATTATCTAGTTTGTTTCTAATACAGAAAAGAGATTAAATGAACATGTTCAAGTATGTATTCAGTGTTAAGGGAATGAAGGGCTGTGAGGATCATCTTATTCCTTTTATTGTTTGACAAGGGTTGTCAGAATTTAAGATAGCTGCAAATTCATCTGTGGTGCTCTTTTTCTTGTGGGGGCTACTTGAATAGACTTGTAATTCCTACTAGATAAATCCCCTTGAAGAAGTTCATCTGAGGGTTCTGTAAGCTGGTTCAGCTTGGACTGAATGGGGTTAGGTTGAGTTGTTTGGTGTAATTATTAATGATGATATAATCTGTATTCTGTTTCCTGTTTTATTTGTTTTCCTTAACCATTTGGCCAAGCCCATTGCCACAAATTGAAGGTCTTGTGGACTGTAACAGGGTGATTTGTTAGCTTTAGATTAGCTACATCTTGATAAGGATACGATATTTATTTGTCTATGTAGGAGGAGCTTTAGATCAAGCTTGAGAATGTGTTCGAGCATGAGTGCAGCAATTTTGTTAAATAATGAACAAAAGTTAGTTCTTTGCAGCATCCTTGATTAACAGAGCCATATTTAGTAGTGGCCTCTTTTAAGACGACCTTTAGATCGAGGCTACCACAATTTTATAATTCTTTAACGAAGAGAGTTGTGCAAGATGGTTGAGTTGATACATAAATGATTAATTTCTTATCACTTCAGCATATCGCTTTATCTTCAGGACTTCTAGTCTCTGAAAAATATTATGAACTTCTAAGGTTTGATTAGCTCTTAGACAGCTTGAAGAGGCACGTCATGGCTTAAACGTGTCTAACCTTTGAGATTCAGGCTGCCTGTGAGAGTTTTCTAAGGACGGCCTTCAAACCTCTGAAAAAGAGAGGATTAACTGAATAAGCAGAGCAGCCATTCTGATTTGAAACAGCTTCTTAAAATGTTAGTTGGCTATTATTCCTCATCTTGATGTGCCTCCACCATTGCAATATTTGGTCAGGATTTAATTATTAGTGATTGCACAAGTCATCCATTTCACCTTGGAATTTTTGGAGTGAAGAATGATTTCTGTGCTTGTTTTTGGCAAAATCTCTTTACCGAAGTGGAAGGTTAATTAGTGTATATTGGAGGTCAATGGATGAGGCAGGTATAAAGTAGTTTTACAAGTAATGTTGGGGGATAAAAGAGGGTATTATTAGGGTTTGTTGATTATAAATAAACTTGATTACTTCATTTTCAGTTTTGTCCTTGTGCTACTGACATGTGTATTCATGTCCATGTTAGATAGCTATGGTGCGTGCTGACATTTTTTTTTTAAGTGGTTCAGTTCAACTGGACACGTTTTGAACTTGTTATGAACCAGATCAATCTACATGCTTTGCTGGCTGTAATTGCAATATGCCAATATTATGGTTTGCTTGATACTTTGAACTTGATTTTTTTCTTCCTTAGACTTGTGAATTCTTTGTTGGCAGTAATACTCTTCTTTTCCATTTGCTCATAAATAAGTGTTCTTTCAGCCTATCAAAAGAGTTCATGGACACTCAACGCCTGGTAACACATGCCTATATGTCTCTCAAGGTTGGGTTGAGAGCGCAGCACTTGGGTCTTCAGAAAGCACTTTGTGTTCTGATGGGGTGGAACAGTTCGGTTGCCCCGGACGTTATCACATGGGCTCCAGAGTCCATTTCTAGTGACGAAGCTTTAGCTCAGAAAGAGGACCTTATACTCTGGCCTCCTGCTATTGTCATTCATAACAGCTCCATTTCAGACAATGATCCTAAACGGCGGAAAGTCATTAGTATAGACGCACTTGGGGATTTTCTTAGAGGTGAGTATATAATATCTATGATTGTTTAAAACTAAATTATGCTTGGCTGAAACAACAATGCTGTCAATGTATATTGATCTTAGAAATACTATTATTCTGGAATAAGAACAGTTAATTTGATAATTATGAAGGATTGTAATTATTTTTTGCTTTAACCTGGAAAACAGTTGAAAATTACGAACAATTGGAATATTTTATCTGACCGAGTCTGGTTTGTGGTGCTAACATATGACATTTTCTTTCTAAATTTTCTCCTCCTTCCCGTAATGGTAGGTAAAGGTTTTGGTGGGGGGAAAATCAAGGTTTGCCTTGGGAAGCCTGCAAACCATAGTATTCTGGTGGTGAAGTTCTTGGGCACGTTCTCTGGTCTGCAAGATGCAGAGAGGCTTCATAACTATTTTGCTGAAAAGAGACGTGGGAGAACAGATTTGGAGCAAATAGGTTCCAGCAAGGGCAAAAGTAGCAATGGTGGTGATGAAGAAAAGCAGGCATCAAACATGGAGGATCTTGTGTTGTATGGCTACATGGGCATTGCTGAGGACCTGGATAAAGTTGATTCTGATACCAAGAGAAAGTGTCTAATCAAGAGCAAGAAGGAGATTCAAGACCTTGCAAATGCTCCTGTCAAACCCCAGTGAGGACCTACTAATCATAATTTGAACGAGACGCTATGTTATGATGTATGACTGGTAGCAGAAAAAAAATATTGAAATTGTAGCGTCTCCCACCTCTAGAATGGAAAACGCTCTCCTATAGCAGATGTTTTGCTACTTGTTTTAATAACCGACGTCAGGAGGTGTGGCTAGGCTATTCTGTCTTATATTCAAACCTCCTCTTTATGTAAGCAGAATTGTTACTACTTTTGATATTTCGGGTGTTTAAATTATCTACCAATTTACTTTTAGCAAGTTTGGATATATGATTCCAAGAGGCTGTATGTTTGCTTCATGCATTTGACACAATTTGCTAGGAAAAAAGAGGAGGAGAACTGCAGCTTACTGGGGGTCTCCTTTATGTTAAATTGAACAAAATATTTTTGGCTGATTGAATCCCTTTTTCTGGGAAGTCCATTTGACTCTTGAATACTTTTTTTCTTCTTCTTTTCGTTAGCGGTTTAATTTAGGTTGTCTCTCTCATTTAAAACGATCGAAAATATTTTTTGTGGTTTGACCATTCAGCCATCAGGGGTATGGCAGCGTTGGCAAGGATTCAAAAGGTAAGTCCTGACTTGAATGGTGTATGTATTGTGAAGCCATACATGTGCTCAAAAAAAAAAAAAAATATATATATATATATATATATATATATCTAATTCATCAGAATGGTGAAGGTGAATGTGAAGTAGTCAACTATGAATCAGCAGCCTGAGAGGCTTTACCATTTAGAAATTTGTAGTCAATGTGATGCTTTCTTGTACTTTGAAATGCTTCCCACAAAGTCTCAAGACCAAAGCCATTGTCACATGTAGTTAGTGTTGATGTAGGATCTAAAAAGACTGTTTGATTAGGAGTTCAGAGCTTCTCAACTGCCCCAAAAATAATGAAGGTTGATGACACAGACTTCACATTCCATCTGGAGTCGGGGATGAAATAAATTTTATACATTTATCCGAGATTGGAAAAATATCGGTTGGATCCATTGGAATGTGTGTTCGTTTTCAATTCTATGTTCTGCTCTAAACGATCCCCATGAGTGAGCTTACAGGGATGGTTTATTTCGATAAACCAACAGCAAGGAAGCAAGTTGGAAGGAAGGAAATAAAATTATAGCATCTTTTCCCCATTCTGCTTTTAAATATAATGCATATGAATTCGAATTAAAGCGAAATGATAAACAAGCAAGCATGGACATCAATCAAACAATGCAGCTTCATTTAACATGGAAATGAGTACAATTTTGTTACAATTTACAAAATACAAACAACTGTTTATTGTCTCCCTTCAAGTTATTCCCAGAAAGCTGAGTATGCAAAAAAAATGTGATGTTCTGAGGTGTTCTTATCATCTTCTTTGGAAGTTAAGGAACTTGATGCCATAGGCAAAGACAAATAAGAAGAGGAGTACCCAACCAACATGGGCGATGGCTACAGCTCCGAGGAAATCATACTTGAAGCCGTAGTACTTCTCAAGGTAAACCTTCACCTGCATGGCACCATCTTCGGGTACCACAACCATCTCATCCTTGTCACCAGCCTGAGACGTCACAAGGCCATAGATTGTCCATGCCACAGGAGAACCCCAGTAGTACCACCTCCACCATATCGGTATTTGCTGCAAATTTTTAAGGTGTTAAAAGCAGATAATTTTTTTTATTAAAAAAAAATTAATAAGGAAATTGACAAAGTACTTCAATGCTGAAGGCAGCATTTAAAAAAAAAAAAAAAAAACACGAAATTGAGCCATTCATTAAAATCCATAAGATTGATGAAGGTTTTCTTCTTATTTGGCCATTTAGGGATTTCACAAACCTCTCAGCCATAGATTTTGATTTGTTTCTAAATCATTTTTGCAGAACCATGTATCGAAGTAAAAAATGAAATAATATTTCTTCTATGTGATTTCATGCTCATAATTAAATGCAGAATCCAAGATTCTTACTTTTTGCATAATTTCTAAAATAAATATTTGATGAATTTGAAAACTTCATATATGGTTCCAAGCATATGTAAGGAATCGAAATTCTATAAAGAGGTCTCACTAAATGTATTGATCAAAAGATGGAAGCATAATTGGAATAATGTGTCTTGCAGACATTGTTTACTTACCATCCTAGCAATGAGGAAACCGGAGAACAGGTTCCAGAAGCTGAGGAAGAATGACATGAGAATTGCAGCAATTTGGTAGCTCGGAGTAAGGGCGACAAGCATCATCCCATACAAAGTGAAGTAGTTGAAGCACATCATTATGTAGTAGTAGAACCATAAGAACTTGCCAACTCCCCATTGGAATCCAATCATTGAGAAAAGAAGTAGACTATATATGAAAGTTTGGATCGCGACGTAAATGATCTCTACAGCCACCTGCAGGGCATAAAATATTAGAAATTAGCTTTCTTCATTCTGACGTCAATTTGTTTTATTTGAAAATTTGTACTCGAAACTGAATTTTCATCCTTTTTACCTGAGCAAATGCGTAAGGCAGTGCTGAATACATCCCTGCTGCTCTTTCGCGATAGAAGACAGTTCTTTCGATTGCCACAACAGTCTGCACCGCGGAAGTGTTTGTTCCTCCAAGAAACAGAACAGCAGAATATATAGCTCCTAGCAGATTTGTCAAGTCTTGTTGCGTGTGCCTGTTAGAGACGGAAAGTTATTCCATGATAAATACAGCAATCAACAAGCAAATGTATATTCCTTAGGACTGCAAAGTTCATTCAGGACTCCAGTTATATCACTTACATCTTCTTTCCTTTGTCCCAATAAATAACTCCGAACAGAATACCAATAACTATTGTCATGAAAAAACGGATGGCATTGTACTGTGGATTCCTCCAGTAGGACCAGTACTGTTTCCAGAAGCAAGACTTGCATTGAGTAAGGAAGGATTGGGAGTATTGGGATGGGAAATATAGGTCCTGCGATTCTGGTGCCGGATTGCTGAGCTCTTTGATAAGAGCTTGATTCCTCCTGAGAGAGGGAGAGAGATCACATTGCCGTAGTTTAGACTTAATTCAGAAAAAGAGACGACAAAAGAAGCAGGAATGGATGAGATGGAAGTGTAATTTTCTACATACCGATACAAGTCAGAGTTGGCATAAATGTCTGCGAAGTTCACATCAAGTTGATTCTCAACTGCAGAAGAACTGACCTCAAGCATCCATGTAGCAGGATTGTAACCATCCTTAATCTTAGTTACCCCTGAGACAGACTGCAAGAGATCACAGATATTAGTCACGACAGACGAGTGTGTATCATTACATTGTGGAATAAATGTTAGATAAATGTCCACTTTGATTCTGAACAATATTGTGAGCATGTTTACCAAGTTTGCAGATGAGAAATGATACTTACTTCAAAGTATTCTACTAACAGGTGAGACTGACGACCTAGAGGTCCGGCATAAGTGACTTGCCCTCCTCTTTTCATCAAGAAGAGCTGCACCAAGAGTAATAGCAAAGTTGAGGAGGAGCATGGGACTCCAAGCTAATCTAGAATGCAAAACCATGAAGTTGGGAAATACCTCATCAAAAGCTTCAAAAATATCTATGCTCGGTTGGTGAATTGTGCAGACAACAGTTCGCCCAGTGTCCACCGTGTTTCTCACAGTTCGCATCACAATTGCAGCAGCTCTTGCATCAAGACCAGAAGTTGGTTCATCCATGAAAATGATGGAGGGATTTGCAACCAATTCTACGGCTATAGTGAGCCTCTTCCTCTGCTCAGTCGAGAGACCATCTACACCTGGAAGGCCAACTAGAGCATCCCTCAGTGGGTTCAACTCGACCAACTCCATTACTTCCTCGACAAACATCTAAAGCACAAGAGGGTTAAACAATATCAATCCTTGCCCTCAGTTGAAATTTATGTTGTTAGACATGTGACCATACTGCAATCATCAGTTGACTAAAGAATAGCATTTTTAGACACAAAGCAACAAGACGTGGTTGAGAAGGGAGGAATATAATTGGAAAAAACACTTGTGTTAGAAGAAGAATGAAAAGGCAAGGCTCGGGTGACCAGAAGACGCACCTTTCGTGTTTCCTGCTTTACATCTGCAGCAAGACGCAACCAAGCAGAGAACACAAGGGACTCATAAACTGTAACGTGTGGAGAGTGGATATCATTCTGTTCACAATAACCACTGACACGAGCAAAAGTTGCTTGGCTTTTGGGGTACCCCGAAATGCTGATACTTCCTTCTATATACCCACCAGTCTTTCTTCCTGCTAGGACATCCATCAAGGTGGTCTTTCCAGCACCACTGACACCAACTAGTGCCGTTAGAACACCAGGCCTGAAAGCACCACTGACATCTCGTAATAGTTGAAGACGAGTCTCCTCAATGCCTTGGCTCTTCATTTCCTGGGGAACCAACCATATGTTATGCTAGTGAGAGCCTTTACACTAGATTTAAGTTGAAGCTGCTTTAGATTTCAAATTTTGTTTCGATTCTTTCACAGCTCAAGTTGGTCAGCATCTTATACTTGACTATAATGAGATTACGATGAACTATTATTCATTTCAAAACAGCAAAAAATTGATCAATCCACATACCAGGTGGATCAAAATTTTCTGTTCTAAACTTCAACAATGATCAATTTAGACAGTTAAAATAATCAACTAGCCAAAATTGAGTAAATTAATGTTGGTAGTTGAACCACATGTATCAATCTTTTTTGATGAACAAGTTTCATAAATTTTGTTGGATTCTCAGGAATCAGCTTTCTTTTTCTAGTTTTTGATGATGATGCATAAAAAGAGTGACACAGAAGAAAATGCCCTAATCTAGTCACAGATATTGAAAAATTCAGGACAAATGACTTACAGCAGGCATATCGACATAGTAATTCACATGATCAAATGCTAGTGACAAGGGTTGGAAGGGTAGCACCATTCCTCTTTTATTATTTGCGTTCTCTAGAGCACTTGATTTGGTATGTTGTGGAGTGTTCCTCACCGCCATATCAATACCTGTTATATAACATTCAAGTTGTATCAGCAACTATAAGACATAAAATGGGTATTAATGTTATATCTAGTGATTTTGCTCCAGTATCGACAGCACCAAATGAAAGTAAGCCCGCTGCACATATTTAACACCAAGCAATAACCATAGCAGATCATGACACAATCTACTAGAATGTTGCTGTGCATGAAGTACTAACACACGGAATAAAATCAAACATGGATAGCTTTGTCTTATTTTGGTGGGGCTCATATAGAACCTGGTTACTCCTCTGGAACTGGAAGGAGACATCAATAACATTCAAATGTAAACATTCTCGGAAATGTGACTTTTGTAGAAGATCTTGTTCTAGTTTCCTAGAACTCTTTAGTCTCAACTCTCATGTATGGGTATGCAAACCGTTCGTTTGAATTATGTCTATCCATTGCCAAATTTCTGCATTGGAAGTACACTAAGTCTAGGGAAGAATGAGATAAATGCGTAGAGGGGGAACAGAGAGCCGAGACATTCATGGTTATTGAGAGTGAAGGAGCCATTTATGGAACTATTATTTTGTAACGAATTCGGTTGTTCAACAAATTCTAATTCAAACAACTAGTAATATGACTGCAACACTCAGATGAAGCACATTAAGTAGATCAAACAACACTGTTAAAATTTGAAGACAAACAGGTAGGTGCAATATCAAACCTTCAAACAATGGGGCTGTAGATGCTGAAGTCCTATCTGTGGGAGCCTTTGTGTTAGAGAATGGGCGGTTTTTTTTCTTAGTTTCATCTTCCTCATCCATGATAACAGATTTAGAATCCCCCAAAGCTGCATATGAATTTCAAATTATTATCAAAGAAGTATTCAGATCCCATAACTGAAACAGAAATATTAGTATCACAAGTTGCATCTTACGATTCAAGTACGTCAGCGCTACAATGAAGAAAACATTGAAGAGCAGAGAAAACACAAAGAGTGCAGCAACAGAAATCCAGTACCAACGCTCTTCCACAAACATGCCCCTGGATTTAAGAAGAACCTCCCCAATAGTAGTTCCAGGAAATCTTTTGTCGGGATTGAGCTGTAAGAAACAAAACGACAACAGATCTTAAGATAATCAAATAAAGAAGGTAGCAAAATTTAAGCTAAACAAAGAGAAAAAAACACAATTGTTTGCAAACTATTGGCTGAGCATACCGCGCTCCATCTTTCATCCAGAAATTCATTGATGAATATAGCATTCTGTCCATACATCATGGGAGATATCCAGTACCCCCATATCATCCATGGTTCGATGTCATCTGCAAGCAGAGAAAATTATGATTATTTACAATATCACAAAAATGCCACTTCAACAACTTCCGTAGTGTGTCAAACAGCATAAAATTTATCATGTGACTAGTGTGTTCTGCAGAATTAGTACACTTCTGCTAAAGGGAAAAAAATAATAATAATAAGTATCAATAGTATTAGATATAAATGCTAACCTTTGGCAACAACGAATCCACCAAGGACGAAAACCAAAAGCAATGTAAATGTACCGAGAGTATTCGCTACAACCTGTGTTCTTCCAAGTGCTGCTATGAAACGGAAGAGAGACAAAGCCGACTGATGTATACCAAATAATGCCAAAAATTGGCGGAAAAACCTGAAAATAGTTAATTTTGATAGTGTGATAAGTTAGTAATGACCATTCAACCGTATATTGAGGTTAAACTGAACATTTCATTCATTCATGTCCTCTAACATAACATTGTACTTCAACAAGAATATTACTGATTAAAGTTTTAAGGATGGAGATGCAAGCACATACCTGCTCCAAGAAGGGGCAAATCCGATAGTGTAATATGTGAGGATGATCCATATCCCTGATTCCATAAGTGAAAGAGGGATCCTGAGAAGCCAAATTGGTAGGGCAAAAGCCCATGCCGGGTGAAATAAGGCATCCCTTTGTTTATAGAACACCGGAAGCCTGAAAATTGTCAATGCAAGCTCTGCCATCCCATTAAACATCACATTTATGAGAGTGAAAAACAGTGCACCAAAATATTTAGCTGCATGTTCAGGGTGACCAGCCTTCATCTCCGTCCTAAAGAACACCGTAAAAGCAAATATTGACATAATTGTTATCTGGGTAGTCTTGAATATGTACAAGAAGGAGTTGCGCTTCATCAATAGCCACTCCCTCGACAAGCATGCCTTGAAGAGATCCATCTTGGAGATACCATACTTTTCAGTGACCAATGCTGCAGGATGGGCTTTAGTTCTGTCATAAGGCACTCCAAGTTCACTGAAAACCTTCTGCCCGATGTGGAAAGAGTTGAAATGAGACACAAACTCAGGTACTGAAATGTATCGGTAAGGTTGATTCTTTTTGAACCAGTACTGCTCTTGGTCCTTCTTTGAAGTAACTTCTTGGAGAAAATCAGCTACTCCTTTTCTATCTGGACATTTAAATCCCACACGCTCAAAGAACTCGAGAACATGTTCACGTGGACCTTGGTAGACAATTTGACCCTCCGAAAGAAAAATGATGTCGTCAAAAAGATCATAAGTTTCAGGTGCAGGTTGAAGAAGAGAAATAATCATGGTTACATCCATGATATGAACCATCTGCCTCATAAACTTGACAATCTGAAAAGTTGTAGAACTGTCAAGACCAGTTGAGATTTCATCCATGAAGAAAACTTTTGCCGGCCCAACCAACATTTCTCCTGCATTCAGCATAAACTCAATTTTCATTAGACTGTTTCACATAATCAAAATGACTTGGGCCTTTATTTTTCCAAATAGATGCCTTTTACGAACCAGTTGTGACACGTTTCTTCTGTCCACCAGAAATACCCCTTCTCATCTCATCACCCACCATAATATCAGCACAGATATCTAGTCCAAGTATCTGTTATATTCACCTTAAGAATTAGTTTGCTATGTAAAATTGAGTTGAAAAGTAAAACATATAAATAGTGGCAAGAGGAGCAAACCTTGAGAACATAGTCTGTGACCAAACTAGACTCTTGGCCAGCCACTGCTGTGGCTTTCATGAATGCATCAATCTCCGGATCAGGTTTAATTCCAGAGTCTTTTTCTCTTCTAGACAGTTCTGCCATTAGTTCATATCTGGTTCCAACTCCCAAGCAACGTCCGGAGAAATCCAATGTCTCTCTGACAGTCATCTCACCTTGGTGAAGATCATGCTGGCTAATGTAAGCACAAGTTCTCTGAGGTATAAACTCATTCATTTCGTGACCACAGTAAGTTATCTCTCCCGCTACCTGTCCACAAAAGTTACAAAGTAACGAACTTAGTATTTGGGACTATAAGACATCACGACCATAAAAAATGAGACAAATCATTCTTAATGGATTGGAGTTCTACACACCCTTAAATTTTTGTCCAACTTTCCGGCAAGTGCTTGTAACAATGTGGTCTTCCCAGAGCCTGGAGGCCCCAGAAGTAGTGTCATTCTGAAAAACACAAATTTAGACAGCAAAGCCTGTAAAGGGAAGTTTGAAGATACAAAACACAAATGCAAATCGATAATGGCTGTGCTAGGTACTTGGAATTGTTTTGGTTATGACATATCTTATGCTTATAGAATCAAACTGTGTAAAAGGTTTCACAATTCATGAACATATATACCTTGATGGTTTTACAATTCCACTCACGTCGCGGAGTATGTTGACAACCCTTTTCTTTGATGGGGAAAGCCTCACAAGCCCAAGAAGCCCCTATACACAACATATTACGAAAAAAAAAAAAAAAGAAAAAAAAAAGGGCAAAATCAATTGTTTGAATGAATAAGAATTTTGCAGTACATAGATGTCCAAGAAACATAAAGGACTTGAAACCAACATGAATAAAGAGATTTTTTTTTTAAAGAATCATTTTGGAAAAGGGAGAAAAAAAAAAAAAAAAAAAATGAATCATTTATCAAGGTTCCACAAGTTAATTTCAAAAGAAAAAAAAAATTCCACCAAAAAAACAAGGAATAAGAAGCAAAATTATAGAACAATATTTAACAAGTCAATTTAGAATCAAGATGTTTTAGTAGCACAATTAGAAGGCCAAAAAGGTATAACATCTATTTTTTACCTGAAATTTCCCTAATAATGAAAATATTGGTAGAATTACAGCTGATAAGTAAAACTTGATAATCAAAAAGTCCCTCCTAGAATTCTAATTATATGAAGAAAAAAAAATCTACCCACAAATGAAAATCAAAAAATTAAATTAATTAATGAAGAAAAGTGAAGAAACAAAACAAAGTACCTCTAGTGTATTCAAGGTATAATTCCAGAGAGTTGGAAGAGCCCTGCTTCCAACATGTGCATCTCCTTCCACTGACAAATGCTCATACCGGACTTCGATTGTAGGAATATCAATCCCAACCCTATTTGACCCAAAATCAAAATCTTCACAAAATGCACTCTCAAAAACACACACATATATAATTAACCAATTAGAACATTACCTATCAGTCCTGTCTCTGAGCCTAAGAAGAAACCTCTCATTATCATCTTCCACAACTTTGAGTATGCTTTCAATGAGATGTTTCTTGTCTTCCATTCCAAGATTGGCAACATCAACCTCCTCATGAAAAACCCTTCCGGTGTCCGAAACTCTGTTCAGAATTCCTCTTTTGACCCTATCATATGTTGGGAGGCGCTCAATCGCAGCCCACACAAGCTGCTCCTCGTCATCTTCCCTCCCACTCTTCTGGAACACATCTCCGCCGGGGGCGGCAAACACCTCCCGGATGCTGGCCGACGCCCAGCCTTTCCGGCTACCAGAGGAAAAGCTCCCCCGCCGGCTCAAGGACCTCGCCAAGTCATCTCCCGCCAATGCTGCAGCCATTGTTACCGGCTACAACAACACTCAAAAAATGACCCCTTTTTTCTAATACCCTTTATTTGTTTCAGTACAGAACTTAGTCGATCGCCCACTAAAAACCCATAAAAGAACTGAAAGAAACAGAGATTCAAAACAGTTGATTTCAACAACTTTGCTTCATCTATCACAAGTGCGACTTCATTAGTGAAGTTGTGAAATTGGGTATTGATGGTGAATGATTGAATGAATATATCTGTATATATAAAGAAG
Organism: Cornus kousa; assembly: GCA_025631255.1. Classification (NCBI taxonomy): domain Eukaryota; kingdom Viridiplantae; phylum Streptophyta; class Magnoliopsida; order Cornales; family Cornaceae; genus Cornus; species Cornus kousa. Next base: position 1,006,658 of record JAOTQH010000014.1, on the reverse strand, counting down.
GAATGTAGGGGATGGTTGTAACGAGACATCCTGGGTGGTGACAAAAATGGGTATTAGAGTGTTTCAAGCTCTTGCATGAGAAATTCCAAGTTTCGTCACAATTGAGGGGAAGAAAGGGATTGACTCTCTCAGATGGAGAAGCTGAGACGGCATTGAAGACGACAAGTGGAAAGCAACATTTATATATATATATATAGATATTGGGGTACTTAGTGATGGGGACTCATTACTAAATAGGGACCATGGGGTTTTGGGATCTTCACCGATAAATTACGGAGTATAATGCAAGTAAGAGCATCTGCACCAGCCTCTTCAAGTTTTACCTCTCTAAAAACGCTACATCAACTTTTTCAAGAGCCACATCAGCAATTCCAAGAGCCACGTCAGCAGTTTTC
>JAOTQH010000014.1:967317-984142 GCA_025631255.1 Cornus kousa | reverse complement strand
AAGTAATAGAAAAAAAAAATTGTAGTACTGTAAATCCATCTAAACTATAAAAAGGACAAATCATTTTCACTCAAAAGGTTCAATTAAGATTACCTTCCACAAAAAAAAAAAAAGAAAAAAAAGAAAAAGAAAAAATGTTTGATTAAATTTAAGATGATGATGTCATAATTTTTAGAAAAGTAGTACACTTATTTCGTGAACCCCAAGGTGACGCGAGAGGAGAGCCAGTGGGGAGCTTCGTCTTCCAGCAAAGTTTTTGAGGGAATAATGAAACACTTTGCAAACACAGCGAGGACCGTTGCGAAGAATGGCTTTCTATCTCTCTCTCATTTTTGTCGTCTTCTCTAATAACTGTAAATTGCATTCAATTTTGCCCAAACCGCCTTTATATATATACATACATACCTACATACACACAATTGAACACCTTTCGCTGGGTTTATTGATAAATGGATAAAGAAGCTCTCAACCAGGAGCTCCTCCAACTTATGAAAGCCCTAGAACAAGAAGTAACACACACTCTCTCTCTATATATCTATCTATTTTTATATTTGTACACATAAACACACACATAGCTCTTTGTGTTTCTCTGTGTTTTATCTCTCTCCCTATATATGTGATTGAATCATCTCCTTTCAATTAAATTGATCAATCTCGTGAATGCATGATAAGTAGATGGAGTTTGAGAATTTTTTTTTTTTTTTTTTTTTTTTAAATCTTCCTTGCTTTTGTTTGTTGAATTATGAACTGAAGATAGTTCTGTCTCGTAAATTTTATAGTCTTATTTGAAGAACAAGATACCCCAGTTACTATTGTCTTGAATACTTTGATATATAGTTCAATTCAACATTGTTGGACAATGCATGAAAAAAAAAAATTCAAATTTAAGAATTTCGATTTGGGTGTATTGAACATTTATGGATTTCTGTGAATAGAAAGAAATTGTTACATTCTGTTTTTATTATTGATTTTTATTCAAATTTTTTATTATTATTTTTTTGTTTTATTTTTTATTTTAAATGTTGTGCTTGTAGGGCTTTGTGGATGAAAAATTCCGCCTTTGTCATTCTCTGAAGGAGATAAGTGGTCCATTCTTTTTTGTAGAGTTGATTCCCACGTTCCTGACAGATGTTCGTACTGTCCTAAGAGATATCACCACGGCTCTGTATGTTTCAATATCTTATCTATGATTGGTTTTTCACAATGTTGTTGGGCCTAGTGTTTGCTTTGTAATAGTTTGGTTTGTTCTTAATTTGTTTTTAGGGATCAATCTGTTGTGGACTACAATGACATGTATGAGTATTGCATCAAACTTGGTGGAAGTGCTACAAGGTAATATAATAGTTTGATTTTCTAACGGAGCATTCATTTCAGATCCGTAACTCCGTTACTTTAACATGATGGCTAGTTATGATATACTTCAAGACTATATATATATAATATATTACCTCAGCTTGGATCCAAGTCACTTCAATTTTCTTCCCCCAAATAGAAATTCATGATGAAACCAGGACAATAAAAAGCAGATCATATGTTTCCTGCACACTCAATCTAAATGCATTGACTGGCTGTTGATTCCTATCTTAAATTTTCCTGCAAGGAGGTTATATGTAGATCATATATACAATTTGGCTGCCTATTTTTTTTTTATTTGTTTTATGTATATGGCAATTAAGCAGGACGTGTTGAATGAAACTACCTTATTTTTGCATGTCAGATATGCATGCTACAGGATGTTCATTTGCCTTTACCTTTGACTAGTTATTATTTTAATTTTTTTCAATTAAATTTTCCAGCATTGGTGCTTCTCGGATGAAAAATGCATGTTCTAACCTATGTCAGGCTGTGGACAACAAATCTAAAGATGGGTAATGAACTTTTTCTTCAAACAACCATATAATTTTTGTTAGCATTCCTTTTTATTTTTTATTTTATTCTTTAATATAGTAGTTTGTATCAAATATTTGGTAGAAGTTGTAAATCTCTATTAACTACTTAACTTTAGTACAGACACATTCCGAAATACAATGACATTCCAGAGTATCTACATCTTGGGAAACCAGGGCAATGCCACATCATTTATTGTATGAAAGGATTGTTGGGAAAGGGGGGGGGGTGGGGGTGGGGGTGTGGGGTGTGGGGGAGTCCCAGTTCAAGTTGTCAACTAAGTGCTTAAAATGAAAAGTTTTAGTGCTCATTCTATCAAGTGTGCTTAGTAATGCATAATTAGTTACCAATTGAAAGAAAATTCCACTTATGCAAGTGTCTGACTCTTAAGTCAGAGATTTTTTTTTTCGAAAAGTAATCTTTAAGTCAGAGATGTTAGGGAGTTTGGTATACGTTGTTCGGTCCATTTCTTAAAAGGTTAAGCTTTTGAGGCAAGTGGTGGTCTAACATGGTATAACCTTTGGTTCTAGGAGGTCTTTGGGTTCAAGCCTTCACTTTTGCATTTGTTTTCCTGGTATGTTGTGCAAGTTTGCACTTCATTTTGTTCTATTTGTTTGCCTCTCCACGTGTGAGACAAAGTTGCATGTGAGGTAGGGTGTTAGAGAGCTTGATATGCATTTGATGGGCCCATTCCTTAAAGGCTTAAGTTTATGGACGTAGTAATAGTCTAACAAGATAGACTTGACTTACCACTAAATGCTAATAAATGAACAGTTTTAAACTTTAATCCAACTCTACAGATTCGGCTGCTTAAAGTACTCAGAACTACTAATTCAGTACTGAAAGTTTCAATGCTTAATTTTCAGTTTTCTTTCACACTGCTGATGTTGCAGCATATCCTAATCTCAAGATGATTAGTTTGTTTCTGTTTTTTTGTAGCATTATTTCAATATTGTTGCAGTATGATATAGTAAACTGCATTAAAAAAAAAATTAAAAATTATTACATATTTTATTTGTGTTTTGGGAAGTTAATCTGGAAACCTTTTCCTTCATTTTATTTAAAAAAATTTCTCTGTGTAGGTGCCTCCTGGCTTTGAATGATATCAAACATGAATACTTCAGTTTGCGAAGCAAGTGGGAAACCATTGTCCAGGTACAGCAGATGTTTTAATATTTTTCAAGCAAATTTGTTGACCCGGTAAAGCAGATGTTAGTTTTATTTTTATTATTATTATTATTTAAACAGTTTTCCTATGCATTTGCATGGGATCGCGACTACTTACATGCATTTTCCTTGATTTCTTTTGGTACATAATAGTTTACCGTGGCTTACCAAAAGTGTGATGAGGAAGAGTAAGGTATTAGACGTGTACATACGGTTTTATTTTCCAGCTCTTTTGCTTCTGTGATGTGCTAAGGCCAACATCAAGTCACAGACTAAACTAACTGAATGGACAGTCATTGAATGTGAAAATTAATGTAAACAAACCAACAAAGAATACACAAAATGTATGGACACCAAGTGGCCTACCTTCTATTCCAGCATTAAGGAGTATAAGAAAACATGACCTTGGAATCGGATGCCTGCGCAACACCAGGAAATGCCAATACAGCAGTGAACTCTTGCTTGTTACCGAGACAACTGGGCTGAGTTATTCTGAAAATGCTGGGACAAAAAATGATTATGTGATGATGTAAAAAAATTAGTAGGACAACTTGCCTTTATTGAGGGATGCTTGTGTAAGGACTGCGTCTCATGAGGCCTCTCGCAAGATGTCTCGTGATTACTTTGACCTATCCAAGTTGATTATGCAGCATCCAGAATACAATTAAGTCAGTTGGGTCGTCTTAGTAATCTTATCCAACAAACTCAATTGCTCTTCGAGGCACTAACTCCAGATAGGAGTCTTTTTCTATCAGAACTGCGTATACCAAGTCTATCGCCTTCTCCAATCATTGAAAACCAAATAATTGTTTGATTATTTGGCTTGATACCTGGGTTTCTTTTTTAGAGGAAAATAGGTATTGGTTTAACTTTTTTCAAATTATTTTAATGTATTTTTGCAAATATTAGCAAGTTTATTGTAGATTAGAAGTTTAATGTTTGATCTATGAGTATTCATGCAATTACATTTCATTAGATCTTTGTAAATCTGTAATATGCTTAGTGAGGAAGAATTAAGAATCAAGTTATATCGAGTTTTTATTTATTCAACTGTTATGTAATAGACTTGCTCGTATAGATCATTTAGACCATTTCTCTAATTTTTTTTTAATTAAATCTTTCACAATTTCCTTAAATAACTTTTTGAGCCTATATCTAGCATATTGTTATTATTGTTCGCCATTAAAATATGTGGATGAGTGACTGAGGTCTGAGTCATATTGGGGGGATCCCCATATCAGTGATCAGTACTGCAACTTTGAACAATTATGACAATTGCACATACACTATCTTGCATGGAATGTATTAATGACAGTTGACACCTACAACTTCCTTGATAGTAGCCTTGGTAGGGCTAATCTGGTTAACCCCTCAAATGCCATTAGTGCATAAGCAGTTACCAAGTAACTATGATGCCTTTTTTTGCATAGACATCACCCACATAGACAACAATTCCCTTGCCTTCGTATGGATGGTTTGCCCCGCTACTATCTCTGATAAGGTTAGTAACTGCCAGAAACTGCCTTGTCTAGGACCAGAGCAACACACGTCACACTGGTGAGCTTTCAGGCCTTACCAATTGCCATGCTAGTCCATCATTTTGCTAACATCCCACAAGTGCTTGGTCTATTTGACCTGCTTGGATCATTTGGTCCATGCCATGCACTCCATGCTTTTTCTTGTAGAGGTGTGGAGGGGTTGGCTTGAGCCAATATCACCTCCAAAAGACATCATCACCAGTATCTGTCACTTGTATTCCACCAAATCATTCTGATTAGAGTGAATAACTTCATGGGGACAAGCATGCAAAGGCCCCTAACCCTGCATTGCCTCGTAGCCACATGCCACTAAGCACCATGCAATGCATCCTGCTCACCCTGTGCTGCCACCATTTGCCATATATGGTCTTCAGATCATCAAACCAATCCTTGCATATAGCCCTTGTAATGGTCCTTGTGATGTCCAACTAATGGCAATGACACTCCCCAAGGCATGGCATTATGCCCATGCCAGGGGTAGAGAGGCACCTTTCGTCAACAAAGCATTTTGACCTGCTTTCAATTTTACCGGAAAATACATCTTCCTGCAGGAAATCTGTAATTCTCAGAATTTACGAAACTGCAACCTATCTGTTAAAAATGAAAATGCCACTGCACTAAATATGGGTGTTACTGGGCAGAACAGGCCACATTTGCAAGGATGCTAGCAAATGTGTCAAGCTGCTTGCCTCAAGTTGCTGGGCAGGCTGCCCCTTCTTTTGGGGCAGTTGTGCATGTCATGCAACCCATGTTGTTGAGACATACATCCACAAGGAGATGCACTTGTCCTTGGCCTTGGGATGGTTGCAAGTTGCCTGTACATGCCTTGGCCATGGGATGGTTGCAAGGTGCCTGTACATGCCGTGGCCATGGGATGGGGCCTAGATGTCAAAGGTACACATGCATGGGACTACTATTAACTATTAAAGTTTCATGGGGTATTTTGTGGTTTGCATGCAAAGAGATGAGACCCACGTTCGGTCAGCCCACCTTAAATCTGACATAGTGCTGAATCACCCTTAGAATACTGTATCTACTTTTACTGTTAAGTCATGTCAATGGACAGTGTGATCTTTTATTAGTTTGCACAAAAATTCAGTCCAAACCTTAGGTTGGACTTTTGTAACTGTGCATTGTTACATCCTGCATTTCTTCTTCTCATGTCACCATGTCATTGCTCATCCACTCATGCTTTGCTGATCGGTTATGCAGTCATAAAAAATAATATTGATAATAAAAATTAGTGATTTAGATAAGTAAAAATGTCCAAATGTTTAGGGAGAATATTCTTTATGTATATGCTCTGAATCTTGATTTTCTTGATCATTCATTTACCCTATTTTAGAGAGGATTGATGATCAAATTTTGGCACAAGATGAAGCTTGAAAAGTATTTTGTCACTGTGTGTTATGCTTTTGAATTACTATATTTTTCTCTATTATTTATAGAAATATGTGAATACTAAATCAGATGTTGAAGACAACACATCAAGTTGTTGCTTGTTTCTCATGTGTGGGTTCAGCCGCATGTGGTGTGGGACTCATCGTGTCACATGAGGTGTTTGATTTGAGCTTTGTTTGAAAGGTTTGCTAGACAATTTCTACCATCTTATGAGCAGGGGAAAAGAAGTAAAATGATCCCTTAATTGGTGGTCACATTTTGTGTTGAATACTTGTAGATTTCAAGCTTATCTTGACAAGAATTATATGCTTTCTTTTATTTGATGGATATTTTTCCTCTCTTGTTGTGGTCCTTGTTTATCAATTTTGTTCTGGTTGTTAAGTGGAAAGGTCACTTAGTTTGTGGTTACGTTTTCCCGTCATTCATGTTGCTGTATGGCATTGTTGTTGAGATTCAATTATTGACACAAGTGTGCTGCTACAACTAGACTGCAAAATTTGGGGACTTCAATTTGACTCTGTTTTTCAGTTTCATTACGGCTTGGATGTTAACTTTCTATCTTTCATCCAATTTCAATAATGCATAATATATATTTTTGTTAAAAGTGGTGAAAGCAAATTATTTTGTATAACTGTGACCCTCCCCAGACCACGCAATGGCGGGAGCCTCGTGCACTGGGCTACCCTTTTTAAATTTTTTTTTCCCTGGTAAGTTAACACAAACTTGAGCTTTTTCTTTTTTATTTACTTTTTTACCTAGCTTAAAAGGCATTTCCCCACGGGAACTCCATGAGACTCGAACATCATGACTTTTTGAGACCCACATAACTGATCATTTGTTAAAATTTATTGTAGTTTGGTAGATATAAATCATAGAATGTAATTGTTAGTCAGGGTTTGTTATGTCCATTTTATTAATATTATTGTATAAACTTCAGTTCATGAACTTCTAAAGACTTGTTCAAACTGGTCAGTTTCAATTGACTTTTTTTAATCCTTGTTATTGTGCTGTTGATATTTCAATGGTACCGACACACCCCCTTGTTCTAACTATATTCCTTTGCCTGGATGTTTTGTGGTGCAGTTGGAGAGAAGAATTGTTTCTCCGGAGAGCTGACGATGATGATAGGTTACCTGTGGTGTGCTTCTCTGAGCAGCTGGACACAGTTTTTTATTTTTATTTTTAATTTTATTTTTATTTTTATCAAATGATTAATTATTAGGTGCTATCTTATTTTAGCAATTGCATGAGATTTTGTTGAGTCTGTTGTGTCAAACTGAAGCAGAGGAATTTATACAAGTAAAAGAGTAAGTCTGCACATCTCAATCCAGAGGCTATCGGTGCAAGCTCATGATCAAAGTGTCTTTTGATAGACTCATTATTCTGTTAAAGAATCATTTTTCCTTCAAAAAAGGGCTTCAATTTCTGATTATTTACTAGTATTATTATTATTTTTAGCAATTGATTCCACTTTTTTTTTTTTTTCCTAGTTGGTACTAACACACACATGCCTCTACTGAGGTTCGAACCTGACTTTTAAGAAAGTAAGGGTCTGGTAGGTAATTGATATATAAAGGATTAAGAAAAAAAATGTGACATTTTAATCTAAGAAGCAATCTTTTAGCATGTCATTAAGAATTATAATTGTTGCATTTTTTTTTTTTTTTACTCAAAGCATGTTAGATAGTAATCCCGATGGGTAGCCTAATAGTTAATGACAAAGACTCACTTTTCATCTTAGAGATTAACTGTTTAATTCCCTTGCCTGCCCCAGGAAATTTTGTAGCAGTTGTTTTGTGCCCTACCCTGCATATCTCTATTCAGCTATGGCCAAATCCATCCTTGGGTGAGTTGGACATGTCATGTTATTGGTATGCTCGGTTAATGAAAATTTACCTTACAGATAAATGAGTCCCAATACTAAGAAAAAAATTGCTCAAAATTGTTATATCTGTATTGGCCGATGATACTAACGACATGGTATGTCCGGCTCACCCTTTGCCAAAGATGGACCCAAATTGCCCCCTCGAAATTTTTATTTTTCACAATCATGGCCCCTATTTTTGTCATTTTGATATGTATGCCCCTTCATATGAGTTTCTGGGTCTGTCCCTGCCTATACCTACCCATATAGCAGGCTTTATTGTTGTTATAGGTTTTGTGCCTTCTTGATTCAAACCCTCCATAGCAGTATTTTGTCTCTAATAACAACAGCGCATACTCGCCCCAACCCAATATCACCCAACCCAAAAATATTTGTGTGTATGTACAAAAAGAGAGAAGCATCCATAAATGGCAGTTCTACACTTTTCTACTGGGATTTACAAAAGTTTTTCTGATAGATAAAAATAATAATAATAATAAAATAAAAAATAAAATAAAATTTCTCAATGTGAAGGTGGGTAGTATGTCCATTAAAATTTGTGCGTCTGAAAAATAGTTCACCACAAAACAAAAAAGAAAATAATTTATTTATTCAAGTGAAGAATGTAGTTTCTAATGTACTTTGCACATCAGCTCCAAAAGTGTTAGTCAAGGTCGCTTCAAATGTATACCTAGCACCAGATATTTAAATGTGTTTCATTTTCAGTCGACATATAGTGGACAATACAATACAATCCAGCTGATGAGAACTTGTTAGCTTCTTAGCTTTCCTCAAGGACAATAGGGTTAATCTTCAAGAAGTTCAGGCATGCAATTCATATGCCATGTTGTTTCACAACTCCGACACTCAGGCAGCCATTTTTCCCATCAGAAAAATGCAGTTAAATCACATTCAGCCATAAGAGAAACTAATATTGTTCTCAGCATGATTGGGCTGCAAATGATCTTACTGAACTTCCCTTGCCACAGCTCACTTTGGTTTTTGCAATAACCACAACCTATATCCAATGCATTCGACTTTTGTCTAGTGACATTCTTCAATTGAGAATTTAATCCGAGTTCTACATATTCCTGGTGATTTCCCATGCTGAAGACAATCGGAGCTAAGATATCAGCAAATCAACTCCAGAGAGGAGTGAGATTGGACTCCCAACAAAACTATGAACAATCCAAGATTCAAGTCCAGGTCAAATAAAGCAAACTAATCCCTTGAACGAGATAAGTTCACTTGTACTGAAAGAAGAGGAAGTTGTGAAATGACCTTATCCAGTATCTCCAGAATGAGAGTTCTTAAGGGAGATTGTAGAGAGTCAAGTCTAAGAAGGAAGCAAGTTTATATCAATTATGCCAGCAACTGTCTTTAAAATGGTTAACAAGAGCTGGTCCAAGAATTGGATATCTTGGCAGACTAACATTTTAATGAATCCTCCAGATCACCAGCTTCTCAATCATTTGGTGGTCTCACTAAATTTATAACTCTTCATAACATGATGTAGCCTTGGATTTAGTGACTACCTTCACACAAATCAGCATCACTTCTGCCTTGTTAATGCTTTCTCCAAATGTAGAGTCCTTTCCTCCTCATATGTGGATGGATTGGCGGACAATCCAGCCAAAAGTCGAAGGTTTTATCGCCAAATACTTAGTCCATTATTCCAGTTCACTTATTCCGCATAATTCAATGACAAATTGGTATCAGGTACATATCCCGCATCAAACAACTGGGCTGTCAATCCACCCAAAACTTCATGTACACTATATCCCTGAAAATGTGCATTATGACCTGCAGAAAAAGAATATATCTTGTTTTTCAACTCAGTCCAGCTATATCCGGGGTCCTTTTCCAATGACTTTTCCTTCATTAGCTTCCTGATTTGAGCTGTTTCATTCCACATCTTTGCCTTTGCATAAATATTTGATAGCATGACATGGGCTGAGGTATCATCTGGATCGATGCTCAAAATTTTCTCAGCAGCATATTTCCCCAAAGCCACGTCTTTTTGAGATTTGCAGCTTGACAAAAGACAACGCCAAACCACCGTATCGGGCTCCATGGGAAAACTCCTTATGAAATCAAAAGCTCCTTTTGTTTGTCCTTTACGAGCAAACAGACTGACAACACAAGCTAAGTGATCCGTCCTTGGGGCAATTCCATAGTCTTTGGTCATGGAATTCCAGTGATGCAATCCCTCCTCTAAGAGTCCCGTATGCCCACAGGCAGATAATACTCCAATAAATGTGATATCATTAGGTTTAACCCCATTTCTTTGCATCATATCATAGATACGTAAAGCTTCTTTCCCGAACCCATGCTGTGCATATCCCACAAGCATAGTGTTCCAAGAAACCAAGTTCTTTGAAGGAAGATTATCAAAAACTTTCCGAGCATCACTCAGCCGTCCACACTTAGCGTACATGTCAATGAGGGCACTTCCAACAACCACATTGGAATCAAACCCAGGTTTCATAATGCAACAATGGGTTTGCTTGCCCCATTCGACAGCTGGGAGATCCCCGCAGATGCTCAAAATGCTAGAATATGTGTAAAGATTAGGACCAAACCCTTCAAACAACATTCGCTGAAGAAATTCAATGGCCTCTTTAAAACTACCTGAATTCACACATCCAGAGATCAGTGTGTTCCAAGAGACAATATCATGTGCATCCATTTCTTCAAAAGCCTTCAAAGATTCCACGAGAAGCCCACATTTTGCGTAAAAATCCAGAAGTGCATTGCTGACAAATGTAAATGAACCGAATCCAAATTTTACGATTAAAGAATGAATTTGTTTCCCAACATTGATTTCCATTGCATGTGCAAAGGCTCCAAGCACAGATGAAAGTGTTCTCTCACTTGGTTTGAGACCGGAAGAGCGAAACATACAGAAAAGATCAATGGCCTCTCTACCCTTCCCTTGTTGAGTATATCCTCCTATTAGTGCAGTCCATGCTGTCATGTGTGGCTTGTCTACCTCCCAAAATGCTTGACGGGCTAGGTTTAATTCACCGCACTTTGCATAAAAATTTATCAACCCAGTCACAACAAACTGATCCATTCTAAAACCACACTTGACAGCATGCGAATGCACCTGCATTCCAACTTCTAATTTGACCAATGCAGCACAAGCCCCCAGCACACTCACACAACAAAATTCATTAAGCTTCACTCCCGCCTTGTTAGACCGCCAGAAAATGTTTAGCCCCTCCACATTTTCTCCCCACTGGCAATAGCACGAAAGAAGTGAAGTCCAAGAGACTGAATTTGGCTCCAAATTTGCATCAAACACTAACCGAGCTGATTTCAACAACCCACACTTCCCATAAAAATTGACCAAGCAATTACTAACAAAACTATTCATATCTTGCTCCAACCTATAAATCATTCCATGAATTTCTTTTCCAGTTCTTGTAGCCCCTATGCTAGCACAAGCAGATATAGCACTAACACAAGTGTAATGATTCGGATAAAAACCATCACCAAGCATCAGTCTAAAACAATTCAAAGATTCTTCTGCAAGACCCATTTGTGAATACCAAGAGATCAAGGTTGTCCACGAAATAAGATTTCGTTCAGGCATTTTATCGAACATTTTACGAGCATCCTCGATACAATCAAACTTCAAATACATTGACACCAAATGGTTGTTTACATAAACATCTGGGTGAAACCCAGATGTGATTACCTTGGCGTGGACTATTCTGCCTCTGAGTGCTGACCGTGTGTTGCCCAATAAGCGCAAAAGGTTAGAGAATGCCATTGAAATGGACTTGAACGCAGAGGAGGAGGTAGTTGTTTGGTTATGGAGTTGACGGTCATTTTTCTAGATTGTCATTTGTCAGATGGAACAAACTATTCTTCTGAAAATTGAATCATCGTTTATTTTGTCTTGGAACCGAAAGCTTTAAAATTTGAATCATATGTTTGGTTAGCGAAGCGATGATATGTCTGTTTTAGAATGGAGGAAAGGGAAGAGGGGGGAAGAGAGAGAAAGGAGGGAAGGACAATAGGAGAACAGAGAAACTTACCCAAACAGGGCCAAACAAAACAAAAAAGGAACAAGAAATATAAAGCAAATAGAAGAATGTGGAGGAAAGGAAATATGTGTAGGAATTTTAGATTTTTCTCCTCTACCATTTGGTAGGACATTAAAAGAGAGGAAGGAAAATGAACTTAGGATTTTTTGATTTAATTATCTCAAAGTAATTTTCAAAAATCGTGAAAACAAAAATGATTTTCAAGAAAATTTAAACCTGCTATTTACATTAAACATTTTTTAACTCAAATATAATTTTTAGAAAAGTGTCATGTGCGGCATGTGCCTACCAAATTAAACATTTCAAATAAATTTATTTATTTATTTTTTTTTTCTGATTAAGTGAAAAAAGTAATGCAGTGATTTTCTACGAGCATTTGAACTCTCATATGCTACTTTGTAAGATATGAACGTAAATGCTCAAAGATACTTCACCATCAAGCAAAACTTGTCACTTTGCCTCTACTTCTCCTGCTTGAAAAGCATTGATCATATGAACATGAAATATTTTTTCTTTAAGCAAAAATTGTAAGTTTTAAGTTGCTTCAATAGTATTGTTTAAAGTATTTTACAATCATACGATAAATAGTTATCAAAAAATCTCCTTTTACTTACTTTGGAACTCCTGGACTTTCTACCTTAGAAGATGAGAAAATATCAGTCTTTGGTGTAAAAACCGGATAAGATTAATTAAAGGTTAATTTGCTTAAAAAAAAAAAAAAAAAAAAAATTAACTAACTGATCTCCCAAAGTAAATCGTGGGTGAATTGAATTTGAATTGGCATTTTTATTTTCTACAATTCAAAGTGAGAAAGCTAAAAATAAAAATAAAAAATAAAAGTTCTTTATAGACCTTACAATGGTGCGAGGTGAATTTGTCACCATCAAGCAACTGTGTCCAAGACTCAAGAATACACAGTTAGGCCAGTTACTATTATATATAATGCGAAAATGTCACTTGGTTTCTTCACCATGGCCTTGGAACTTTTTGTCGTCCATTATCTTGACTAGGAGACTAGAATTTAAGAGTTGTGTAGCGCATATTGAAGTCCAAAGACCTTCTCAAGCCCAAGCCCTTCAAGCATAACATAGGATGAGGCTTCAAGGACTGTACTCATATGGTTTTGGGTCGGACTGTAAACTTTTGGATCCAATTACAACGCATTCGGCCCGTGACATCTTGCTCCCCTAAAAGTGGAATGAAGTTCTGTTTTTCAAATAAGTTAACTGATGAACAATTATTTAACAACCATCTTCATTTTCTAACCCTCCTTTTCCTTTGAATTGATTTTATTTTTCTCTCTCTAAAGAGAATGTGATTTCATCTCAGAAACATAAGCATTACAGGACAGTCAAAAGCTCATGACATCACAACGAATACACTTTCTTCTATTCATGAACTATAATACTCATTAGTACAGAAGATCATATTGGAAAAGCTGGCAAGAAATTATTTTAGCTTACACTCAAGTAAATCCTTTCTTAACACTCCACAGTTCATAAAGTACTCGTGGTAAGTGCACCATGCTAACCAGTTGATACACATCTTACTCCGATAGAGCTATCGCGGTGATCAAATTACGCGGCAGCAACGGATGCTCCTTCTTCCCAGAAGGAAGTCTTCTTACCAGTTTTGGAAACAGTTTGAAGAACTGCTTCCGGCTGCACATTGCCTTTCACCGTCACTTTTTGCTCCTTCTGATCAACCTCGAACGATTCCACACCTGAAAAGACGGTCCAAAAGGGATGCAATGAGTATATAACAACCAAACAATATTATAAGCATCTGTTACCCAGCTGATGGTAAAAGCAGTGGTTACAGTAATGAGCATTAAGTATCAAACATTTGATTGTGTTTGAGATTATTGTAAAAACCACCCATCTCTGACATGTTAAAGCAACAGAGAAATTCAAGGCAAAGTTGCATTCAATCTAGGCCGAAATTTCTATATCATGTAATGCCAAACTAAGTACATGCTTTGTAAATAGTCCTCATCATTCACCATTTCAAACAAATTAAGCTTAACTTCCATATTGAGTTCAAAAATCAGAGCCTAATCAATTGCTAAAGCTCTTGTAATATATTATGTCAATATTTATTTTCTCATTATTATTATTATTATTTTAGAAAATCTTAAATACTATATTGACTTCAGCTACATGGAGTCTGATCGCTTGCAAAAAGCTCTTCAACTAATCTATTCCGTCAGTATCTTTACTTAAAAAACAAACCAAAAAAGCAGAGAAACAAAGAGGTTTCTCCTCAATTGCACATGCTTTCCCATCTAATCTTTATTGCACATGTTTGACCATGCTGAAAAGGGAATCATTTGGCCAGTTGAGCCATCAATTCATGTGTTTCTTAATATGAAATCCTGGTCAAGCCAAGATTTTAGTATTTTACAAAATGATTAGACAGCTTGACACAACAACCAACTATGCCATGGACCATCTCAAAGTTTTCAATGAGGAGAATTATAGACTTCACAGGAACAGAATTTCGACAGAACTGCATAGCGATTTCGAAACATCTGGCCACATTACAAATGCTCCATTATGCTTAAGAAAGGTATTAAAAAGGGCACTTTACTCAATGCAAGTTAGGACTTCTCGGTTTCTAATAATCATGCAGAGCATCTGAAATGGCATATAGTAGGAATAGATGAAAAATAAAGTGAACACACAAGCACAACAAACCTTCCATTTTGCCTAAAACCCTCTTTACGGCCCCAACACAGCCTTCGCATGACATGGCAACCTTGAGGACAACAGTCTGCATTAAGAATGAATAAATTTCAAGTTATCATCATAAGAGGATACAATAAGAGAGATATAAAATCATTGAAAAAAAAAAAAAAACCACCGAGGGGAGCAATTCCTAAATATCAGGTCATTATTTGAGGTGAGCCTCTCAAACAATTTGAGCCAATTTAACATTAGCCTTGAGTTCCCTAGGTTTATGCCTCCAACTAATCAGATAAATAGGACATCTTATTTCAACAATTTCGCATCTCAGATAAGAAACCTATAAGAGCAAATAATCAGCCTGATAACAAAATCAAGTGTGAAACATAAACCATAAATCAAGAGTCAATAAATATAATGGAGTACAATAATAAGGTATATATGACGAATAAATCGTACTGATTTTATAAAACAATTCTCTAAATGGGATGGAATTGCTTCAGAATTATAACATATGAATTATGACCTCATTCAGATATGTTTTTAAATTCTAAAATGTCAGCTTAATTTGACTTCTTCTCAAACAATTTGAAGTTTCAACACAAATAGATAGGGTCATTGTAAAAAATTCTGTAACTACCATTTTTGTTAGCAATATTCTAATGCCAATAATTGGTTTTAAGATATTATACTCAAGACAACTTTTTCAAGGGCTTGTTGAATTTCAAACCACCCTATTTACTTCTTATATAGCATTTCAAGATAAGATTCTACCATGTTGAATGGGACCATTTCCAAAATCACAGCCATAAAAAACAGGCTTTCAAGGAAACATGAAACAATCGTGTGCCATGAAATATGGAGAAATCACTAATTTAGCCTAATGAGTTAAATTTTCTTGATGAATTTTCTCTTCAAATGCCACGGACCCATTTTAAAATCAATGGAATTTTAAACGCAACCCAAGTGTAAGACACAGACAAGCACACAAATAGAACATACTACTAATACTAAAACACTTGATTGTTTGAAAACCATATTTTCTTTGAAGAATTAGATTAATTTCCATTTCACATTCAACAGAGATCCCAAATATGGATAATCCGATACCAATATTAGGAGAGATTGGGGAGAGTTCAAATCCTTAGTGGGTTTTCAGTGTTGTTTGTTATCTAACCCTAATTAAATAAAATTAGAAACAGTTGAAATTGTAGACAATCAAACCAAATTGGAAGTGTTAACAACCAAAGTAAATAATCAAACCTCAACCCAACACAATCAAATCCAACAGGTCAAATAATCAACCCTTAACCAAATCACACAAAATCGGAAGTGTAAATAACCACAGAATATCAATGAATCTGTGAGAGAGTTTTACCCAAACGAAGAGAGACAACCGCAGAAGCGCAGATCGACCATCATGAGCTTCAAGAAACTGAAAGATGGGTTGAAGAGAGACTGTAACCAATAAATCTGAGAGAAATGCTTGACGAGAGATTGTAAGGAGGGCTTGTACGGCTGAGGTTATAAACAAGAAGGGTTCCGTCATTTTTTTTAAGCAAACAAAGTGTTCTCCGTGTTTTCCCTCAACTGAGAATAGGTTTTAGAAAATTCAAAAAACAGCCCAAAGTTGTTCTCCAAAAACCTTTACTCATTTATCTCAGTTTTTCAAAAACAGAACCAAGTAGACCAATTTAGGAGTTTTTAGTTTTTTGCAACTATGAAAACAGAAAACTGTTTTGGAAGAATCAATCCAAGCAGGGCCTTAATAATTCTTTCAATTATCATTTAATTGAAATGACAAAAGTAGACACCCACTTAAAGGAAGCAAAAATAAAAATATTTTGTTACTAAGGTTGCGTTTAGTAACGAGAAACGTTTCTTGTTTTCTGTTACTTCTAAAAAGGCAAACAAAAACAAAAATCGCGTTCAATAAAATGTTTTTGTTTTTCTATAACCGAAAATGTTTTCAATTTTTTTGAAGAAAAGAGGAAACATTAAAATGATGTTTCTTATGTTTTCGTCACTGTAGCACAGAAACGGTTTCACTAATGTTACTGCACAGACATTATTCATTTCAAATAAAATTCATATTATTTGTGTTATATACTAACTTGCATATTAAATGGTAATAAAAATATTTATTTTTAAAATAGAATATATTAAATATTGTATATTATTTTTTATTTGATAAAAATATATTTTAATATATAATATATTAAATAATAA
>JAOTQH010000014.1:954033-964662 GCA_025631255.1 Cornus kousa | reverse complement strand
AAAAAAAAAAAAAATTCTGGGACCCACAGATGTGTATATTAAGGAAGTCCTCTGGTCCTGTAATCCTGAAAAATCTGGGACCCACAGATGTATGGTTTTAAAAACTTTCTAGTTTTTACAATCTGGATTAGCTCTTTCAATGATTTAAAATGATGCTCAAATTATGTTCCACCCCCAACGAAAAAGGAAAAAATAAAAAGAAAAAGGAAAAAGGTGGCCTGCTACCAACACCCTACATGCCAAAAATAAATTTAAAAATTAGAAGTTCTGACAACGAAACGCAGTTGGTCAACCTGTTTTTGCAATGGTCTATTCAGTCAGTTTAAATGTGGAAGTCTCTCTCTCTAGTTGGTGTCCTATCAAAATAAATTTTTTAATGTTCATTGAGCTTAATGAACATAATAATTGTAACCTAACCAAATGTGTTACTATGTTGATAAGACATTTACCACATTCCGATCAGAAAATTTGAGGGTTTTATTTTTTATGTTGGCAACTTGACATACAACAAATTTCGTTTCTCTTTGGTTTCATTTCCCATCATATATTCTGAATCCCTCTTATTTATTCTTTGCATATCTCTATGTAGTTTCATCTGCAGCAACCTGATGCTAGTTTTGGTTTTGCCCGGCCCCGGTAAGGGGTTTGGGCCATGCCTGCACCCTGCTCGAGTGATCTCAGATTGCAGGGTTGCTGCTATAGCAGCACATGTTATATTAACCGACAGCGGTGCAGGCATAGACAACCAAGGTGGGGTGGAGCAGACACATCAATCTTCATAATCCTATTTCTTCGTTCCACCAGTCTTGGTTTCAGTTAGAGCTACCTTATTATTTGATGAAGGTCACTGGTCTTGGCAAACCCCTGTTTGGATGAGCTCCTTGAGAGTTCTGCTTTGCCACTGATGACGATGATGATGAAAAGTAGGGAAAGAATTTGCCAGAGCTGAGAATGTATATTATTCGTTCAGATGAAGGTATCCGTCATTCCTTTTTCTGTAATTATAATAACCTTTTTTTTGCTCCTTTCCTAGCAATTGTCTTTTTCATTGTTTCCTAGATGCATAGCTTTATGGTACTTTTTTTTCCCCTGAAATTTGAGTACCTAGGATATGTGTTATTGGTAATGTTACAGCACCATAAATCACCATGTTGGAAATGTATATTTTGCAGGAGAGTTGGTCATTTGCTTTTGGCATGTCTTTAATGTGGGGTTGACCATCTTCATTTAACAAAGCCTCTGATACTCACCCATTTCTCATCTACTACAGGATCTATATGTAGAAATAAAATAGTGAGCCACATGATGTACCATGCAGATATTTGGTTTTGGTTTTTCATTTGCATCTTTTTGTTACTATTTCAGTTTGTTTGGACAAGCACTCTTATGAATTGGAGTTTCTGAAAATGGTCTTTGTGAGAGCAGCGCCTACTTGACTAAAATATATCCATCTTCTAGGTTTTGATAAGGCAGGAGACAAGGCAGGTTTGGCGTTCTGGGAAGTGAGAACTCGAGAATTATTTGGCTGCTCCGCTCTTGAATCGCCTATTTGTGCTACCAAAGGTTGCGCACGTGAGTTGACTTGGGGGCAGGATGTATCAAGACAAATTTTCAACTAAGGTGAGAACCATGAGACAGCTTATATTGGACATGTGCCTTCGTGATAACAAGCCTTCATTCAAACGCCTTGTTTGAGGTCTTGATGGGGGGTTCATGTAATTAGAACTGCAAATGAATGAGCTGTTTGTAAACCGCTTGGGCTTGGTTCCTGTTCATTTATTTAGTAGATAAACTGAGCTCGAACAAAGTTTTTAAGCTCTATTATCAAATGAGTTGAAACAATCCATATCTTGTGTCAAAGGGGTCATTTTAAGTTCGTGAATATGTGTGTTTTATAATTTTATATATTTAGGTCACATTAGGAAGATTCATTGCCATTGTAATTTCATCTTAACTCTCAGATAAAACCAAGCCCATCCCAACCTATATTATACAATTTTATCTCTTTTAAAACTTAATCAACCCAAGCCCATCTATATTCCTAAGCCAACCTACTATATTCTTATTATCATGTAAACCATAATCTCTTATTACCTTCTATTTCTCCAACTCATCATCCCTAATTGCAGTGCCAATTGGAAGGCAACAAGACCCAGCAGTTGCAGCACCAACCAGAAAGGTGGATACCCCTCGTCGTCAACGGCTACTGTAACACAGATAGAATTGCCTGTGATATCGACTACTTGATCGGGAAGGTCTTTGGTTTGCATGAAATTGTGGAATCAAAGATTGAGGTGAAGATCACTAATTGATTTAAGATCGATGGCGATTTCTTCCACCAGGTATATACACACACACACACACACATACATACAGTTAAGCACACATGCAAACACACAAAGATTACATACAATTCTTTGTTGATATGCATAAAAAGCTCAACCGAACCAAGCTCGAGTTCCGCTTGAACACTGCCGAGCCTTGGCTAGGCAAAGCTTGTTTGAACATGAGCTGAGCTTGAGCACCTCCCTGCATTTGATGAGCCATGTCCGAACACTTTAATGCTCGGCTTGGTTCGTTTACAGCCCTACATGTAAAGTTCTTCTTTTTCTCTAGGAAAGTGCAAACTTGCTTTTGGTAGCCAAGGCAGACTAAAAAAAGGTAAAAACTGTAAAAAAGAATTAGTAAATTTAATTAATAAGGTGCCAATCAACTGATGAGAGAGAAACAAAGCTCTCCATCCCAACATGAATTTGATGAACGGATTCTTTGAATTGGGACACAAAAGATTTGAAGGGCCTCTAAAATATTTGTATGTGCTTCATGTGATCGTAGATATTGCTTCCTTGGGCTCACAAGGTGGTTAATCAGAAGTTGAGGTTTAGCTAACTAGGCAACTAATACCCCTGAAGAGTTTAGTTATTATTTTTATCCTCCTAAACTTTTGTTGTTTGTTTCAGTAGATTGTTTGAAATGTTTTCTTATCTAGAGGTCTTTTTGTCTTTGTTATATTTGCTTAGTTTCCAATACATTTCCATTTCTCTTATAAATAAATAATAAGAATGAGAATTTTGAAGGGTTGAGTTTCAACGTGGTGAAGGACGGTCTGGTGAAATACTGGAGTAAGGCTTGGTGTTGGAACTGGGAGGTCAGCTCTAAAAGAGGCATTTCCTTGTTTATTAGAGTTCTTGATGGATCAAAAATCTATGGTTACTGATGGTATGGTGCAGGAGAGGAATGAGATTCTCACTGATTTGGCTTTTGATAAAAACACAGTGCTTAAGATTTGGAAATGTTCCTCTGCAATGCTATAGAAGGTGAAGATAACTAGGGAGTTGATGATGTTGATGATGTTAGGGTATGGAAGAGCGCGAATGGTTTGTTTTCAGTGAAGTCACTCTACTAGGCTTTGGCTAATTTTTGTGTGTGGAAACTTTGTGAAAATAGATTTCGGGTTCACTGTCCTTTCAATTGTGTCTTTCTTCCTTTTTGGTCAGAAGGAATGAGTATAACGTTGTGGATCATTTGATTTTCTAAAAAAAATTAACCTCTAAATTGATATATTATGCATTGAAACCCCTTTCTTTTTTTTTTTTTTGGGCCAACTCAGAAGTTGTGGGCTTCTATTTTTGTTTTATTTTTTATTTTTTTTGTTTTATTGGATCTATAGTACCTTCTGATCAACTTTGGGAGTGCTTGAGAGTTGGAGCATTGGAGCAAACTGAAGTAAATAGAAATGTATTTCTAAATGGTGCCTCAGGCTATGCCTTGAAGCATTTGGATAGAGAAGGTAGGGAGTATTCATGAAGGTGTTGAGACCCCCAAATGTAAAATTGAATATATTGCTGAGGTGCTTCTTTTGAAACCTTTAGTGCGTCAAGGCAGCAAGGGATATCTGGTCTATATTGATTATTAGATTATTCTTTTTTGGTGGTGTTTTTTTATGTTGCATGTACTGTGCTTGTACATCAGGTTTCATATTTATTTATTTTTTATTTTGAATTACAATACTGTTATGTTTGTTATTTTATTTTTATTTTTTATTTTTATATATATTTTTTCCTTTTTAGTTTGCCCACATTGGCAATCTGAAAACCAACATGGTTTACAATGGTGCTTTCCTAAACCTAAATTTTCCAGACAAAAATTATTGATCCAAACCTTGTTGAATTTTGATTGGTTAGATGGGTTGGACACGGTTAGGTCTTTCCTTTTCCATGTTGTGTTCATCCTCTTGAGAAAAATATTTAAATTTCATTTCTTATAGGTCTCGCTGTATCTGTTACTATGTCCCGGTAATATGTATGTCATTTACTTCAAAAGCTATAGAATGTCATTACATTCTCATTTTTTTTAATGATTTTCTTATCGAGCAACTTAGTTGATTTCATCACCATAAACATTGTCATCATTGGAATCAATGTTTTTCTTACTGGAACATTTTAAAGTGTACGCCATTGGAAATTAAGTATAGGTTTTTTTTCTTTTCTTTTTTTTTTTTTTTTTTGTCCTTATGTTTTTTGTTTCTTAAAATCTCAATGTTTCCTTTTGCCTCTTTGTTCATATGAATGAATAATTTGATCATCTGTTATTCAGTGCTACTGATGCGGCAAGATTTCGTGAAGCTCATTGGGGATCCTACTCAACAACCAATGGAG
Source organism: Cornus kousa (assembly GCA_025631255.1). Lineage (NCBI taxonomy): Eukaryota > Viridiplantae > Streptophyta > Magnoliopsida > Cornales > Cornaceae > Cornus > Cornus kousa. Next base: position 960,004 of record JAOTQH010000014.1, on the reverse strand, counting down.
GGAATGCAGTGCCTATTTCCTCGCAATGGTTGGCTTAGCTACGCAACATGTAGCCCCTGTAGTATTCATTTCAGTCTCTGGTTTTATTGGACAATTATTTACCTGATTTGTTTAGCAGACATCCTACAAAATTTACCAACAGAAGACTGGTTTTGTCAAGGTTGCGTAACAGAGGCCACATAAAATTGTCAGAGATTGCCGGTAATGCAAATTCACATTCCTTGAGATAATTCCAAGAGTATGGAGTAAAGGGGAGAGATATACCAACGTTGCTTCTTAGCAAATGTATAACTTGAGCACTAGCAGCTCAAGTGGGGATGCTGGTGAGAATCAGAAGTGAACCAAGGACGCACATTATGTTTTCCAGCGTGGTTCACGTGGGGATGGACAAATGCAAATATTCGTTGATGAGGCCTTCGAGCCTAGATTTCAATCTTGATGTTGATGCAGTGGAAGCAGTGGAAGTGATGTGATTGGACAAATGCAAGTATTCGTTGATGAGGCCTTCGAGCCTAGATTTCAATCTTGATGTTGATGCAGTGGAAGCAGTGGAAGTGACTGTGATTGGACCAGAGAAGCGAGGCCTGTTCGAGGAGGTGCTTGATCCTGTCATTGCTGCTATAGCCTATGCTCTCAAAAGCAGAGCAACGAACTTGATCATGTCATTGCTGTTATAGCCTGTGCTGTCAAAAGCAGTGCGAGGCAATTTGATTGGTATATAATTGCTGCGATGGCCTATATGACGAATGAGGAAATTTGAGTTGATAATCGAGACATCGTGTGGAGTCGAAACTATATAGAGTCTACTGATTTTGATCTCGTATCTCTACCCTGGAGCTGCGCTCTTCATATATGTATGCTTTATGCAGATGATGTATTTATATCTATGCTTTCAATTGTTATCTTTATATTTGTGTTTGTATTTGTATATGTTTTCTGGTATTTGACAATTATCTCCCGCGCCTCCTATTGGTTTTTTCACGAGCCCCAACACCCAAGCCATTCGATTTCATTATGCGGTATCTGGTTTGGTTTGCACTTCTTGCTCGACTTGGCTGGGTTTCACTTTTGTAGGAACCGTGAAACTCGGATTGGTTTCAATTTAAATTTTTTCTAAAATTCGGTTGAATCCAATTCAAACAATCTACACTCGTAAGTACAAAATTGAGTGGGGATTTTTTTAAGAATTTATTAAAATTATAGATAATTTTATATAAAATAATAAAATAATAATAAAATTAAAAAAAAAAAAAAAAATCAGTTGAGGCAGCCCTAAACAACAACAATATACAGTGAAGTAATATAAAAAATTGAGAGGACATTTTTAATATTTTAACAAAAATTATAGGTAATTTTGTAAATAATAATAATAATAATAATAATAACTATACAATTATTGGAAAAATTCTCAGTTCTAGTTCTAGATGAGGTGAAAGTCTTTGCAATGAAGTTATTTCCTTGGTTTGTTTATTTGTTTTTTAGAAATTAAGGGCAAAGTATTTTGCAACATCCACGTAGATAAGTATATATATATATATATATATGCTTTATGGTTTTAAACAGTCGCGTTATTCAGAACTCTCCTCCACTATGCTACAAGGATTTTAAGCGAGAATACCATGACATGAACATCAAAAACTCACCTGTCCTTCAGCTGTCTCCCGTGCTCACAACCTCAAAAACATGCATGCTCCCTCTCTCTCTCTCTCCCTGTACGTCAACATTCCAACTGTCCTACCTTTGTTCCCCAAGCAAAGGACTCCACTCGGTACCACAACACAAGCAACTTCCACGTGCACCACCATTTAAAGTCCTTTATCTTTTCCTAAAAAGTTATCCCCCTCTCTCACTCTCTCTCTCTCTGGTCTCACGGTTAAAGTCTTCTAAAAATATACAAGCCTTTAGCAGAAAAGGCAGACAATGGGGCTTTGCAATATGGAAGCTTGCTGTTTCAAGTGATCCATCCTATTCATCACAACAGTGTGTGGTGTGTGTGTGTGTGTGTGTGTGTGTGTGTGTGTGTGTGTGTGTGTGTTTATATATATATATATTTATATATCTCATGCGATCAAATCATTAATCCGCTTGCCTCCCCACTTCGTTTTGATTGAATGGTCTTTCACTGAAGATTGACAAGGGTTTGTTAACTCTCTTGCATCACCATCTCTTCATCAATGATTTCATTCATATCCACTTGCCTTGGTTTCAGAATACCTCATGCATTTCTTGTTTAATTTCAGGACAGAACCAAAATTTAGTAACCATTTCAAGTATTATCTAGGTCTTTAGATGTTTATCTGATACATATTATTTCTTTAAAAGATAAATATTTTCCTTTGGGTGAGCATTTACCTGAAATTATTTATACTGTATCTCATCTTCAGTTTCAGGGGCTATACAAGTTCTTCCCATGGAGAAGCAAAATTCACAGCTGTACCTGCAGAACTGTCAGATTATCTGGGAAAATGAGAGGCTACGGAGGAAAGCTGAACTGCTCAACCGGGAGAATCAGGCTCTGTTGTCTGAGCTGAAGCTGAAACTTTCTGAAGCAAATTCAGGTTCAAGTCCGAAACTTGACTTCAACCAAAGCTCCACTTCCACCAACACTTCAAATCCAATGAATTCCAGCAAACCCTGTTCACGTTAATACAACTAAAATAAGTCCGATTCCTCTCATATTTCCTGTAAAACCATATAAATACAAAGTCTTTACTTCCACCATAGTTTCTGTCACCAACCCATACATTCATCTTTTCCCAAACTATACTTTTAGAGGCAAAATGAATATATGAACTACAGTTTCTCTGTCAGATACAAATGAATGGGGCTACAAATAGAACTCACAAATTTATATACTTCTTTTGGCTGAGCAATTAAGAATCCACATTTAACTTCTTGTCTATGTTTGAGAATGTTTGGTAGAATGCTTTGAAATGCTTATAAGCAATATCAACATCTTCCTTCCCACAAATTTCTCTCACACTGCAATCAAAGAGACGAGAATAGTAGCTCAGCCGAAAGAAAGAAGCAATAAAAATGTGTAAATAGTGAATTGGTCTCTTTTCAGCATGGGACCATAGCAAGAAGAGGAAATCCTGTTTACATTCTGTAAATAAGACTGATGGTAGCATGGAAGAATTGGTTCAACATAGCAAATAGACATAGAGAGGTCAAATGGGATCACATTATTACCCCATTAAATAAGTTGAATAGCCATCAAATTATGATCAAGCTTGTGCCATTCAACTACTACAAATGTGCACTGCAGCAGGCTATGCATTAAATTCTTATTTAAAATATGAAAGTGTGGATAGACATATAAAAAGATAGACCTTGCCATTTATATACCGTTACTGATATAACTAAATTTCACGTTCTAAAGGTGGTATAAAGAATGGTATTTTAGATGGCTTAAAAGTTTGGGGAAATAAAAAACTCCACTAATTTGAATCGACTCATTGTAGCTCCCAGTACAGGAGTTTAGATAATTCGATCAAACAAAATTAATGAATTTTTTTTACTTCTCAAATAAGTAAATAAGTCTGACGATACAGTTTCCAAAATACTTAGTTACCCCCTACACTGTTCATACACACTCAACTAAGCAAATGAATATGGAAGTTCAAGAAAGAAAATGAATGTTATACCTGTGCATGGACAGCTGAGCAATGCCACAATCAACTGTACGAACACCAACCCCTGATGCAAGTATGGGACCTATAGTGGATCCACATCCCATATCATTCCTCACTGCAAATTCCTGCGTATGTATGGACAAGCAAACTCCATTTTTACTGTTAGGACTACAAAAGACAACAGTAGAGAATCTCTGGTTGTGCCAAAATTTCCTATTAAAAATGGCAGACCATGTCATTTCACGAAGCAAAATTCTTCCATGACAAGGAAAAACGTAGTCACTCACTATTTCATCATTAATGAGTGTCTAAGAACAGGATTATTGAATACTTCATCTGCCATTCGTTATCATTTTGAACACTTCATTGGCCACAATACTATTTGCAAGAATACAAATACGTGGAATGATACATCCAAAAGGAATAAAATGACGATTGTTATTGTGCCAAGCAAGTTAAAAACTTGCACACTATTTATGGGGCCAATGTTGAATTCAATGATAAACTTGAAAAAAAAATGGTCATTGACAATTAAATGACAAGAATATTTGTTTACCCTTCCCAACCACCAAATGCGCAAGTTAGTTCAAGTCCACGTTTACTGATTAGCTCATGCACAATTTCAAGGTTCAAATGGCAAAACTTTGAATTAGGGACATTGATCACCCATCATATGAAACCAGCTTAGAGTTTTAGAGCCAAATTTATTATGAGTGCTTAGACTTTATATTAACATACGAGGATAACCATCAGGCAAAATTGGCTAATGCATGATGGTGATCCAATCACCATAACCTCCATATGGTTGGCACTTGGCCGCGAGCATCAGTTGCTGAATAAAATGTAGTAGAGAAAAGATGTGGATAAAAATACAAATAAATTTGAAGTACTTCCTTTATTAACAACGCGTCATGTTAAAATGCAATCACCTGAGTCGGAAGGTTGTGAATTTTTGCAACTTCTTTGAAAAGAAAAGCTGTAACTCCACTTGTTGCATAGCGCTGGTTTGCATTGTGTTTGATAACAAGACCCTTTTGCAATTCTGGTCGATGGTGTTCTTCGTGCTTATCCATAAAATTTGGATGAACTCCATGAGCCATGTCGGCGGACACTACATTAAACATTCAAAAGTAGCTCAGGAAATTTGATTAATACTTATAATTTCACACTAAATAAAAAAACACTGTATTTTTTTAGATTCTGCAATTTTCCCATGTCAGACCCTATCTCTACTGAATATCGACCCTGCAGCTTTTCAGATAGTTGGACTACATTCTACTTTGGAAGTTTAGGCCACCTCGTATTTGCACAAATACCCATGTCCCTCCCTGTTCTTGTTACATAGACATTAGAAAATTGCCCAACAAGTTTGAATCACTGTCAACAGGTACAATTCATTGTACTAAGAAAAGCACTAACTTGTGGAGGATATAAAAGCATGTATCTCTCTGCACTGTGCTTACCCTTGTCCACATTTTTTCATCCAACAAAAATGCCTTCATGAGAAGGCTTTTTGGAACCCTCGAGAATATTATCAAGTCATTTGGTTTAACCCTTTCATTCTTTCCCTTCACTCTTCTTTTTCCTCTACGAACACTAAGAATGCTAATATTCAGCGAATCTTCACTGCAATGACATCTAGTGGTACTTCCTCGCCTTCCAAAGTAGAAGATTGAGGGTTCAAGTCCCTATAGGGGCATGTGAGTGTGTGAGTTTGTTTCTTACCAATGAAAAAATTGCATCTACGAGGGTTCAAGTCCTTGTAGGGGCATGTGAGTGTGTTTCTTGCCAATGATAAAGTTAAATCTAAGCTGCCTATGTGCAATTTAGATGAAAATTAGGTATCAAGCATCCCAAATCCCAATAAATCATACTTTGAGATTGTTATGGGATTCAATAATATTTTCTGATTATAATCTTTCTCAAACAATTGAGAACTCAAACACAAAACAATCCCACACCACAAGCCCCAAGGATGGACATCAGGCCTATTATAAGTTAAACCTAGGATACACAGAATTTGACAATAGAAAATCATGGAGGCTTTCCTAAAAATAGCATTAAATAGGTAAGTGCAGATAGTATCCCCTCGGCGCATATTCAAATCACTGATAACTTCGTACCCTGGATCAAAATGAACTATAGACCATCCTACAAACAAGATGACAGGTGAAATCTGCAAATTGAAATAATGAAGTGTGAACAACAAATCTGAGCAGAGTGATTGGATAATGTGGCTGACTGATGAAGAACCGGGCCTGGCCCGAGAGCTTGAAGTCCATATGGTCCATGCCTATTATTGGAGACGTGGGAAAGAAAGATAGAATTAGGGATTT
>JAOTQH010000014.1:906672-917675 GCA_025631255.1 Cornus kousa | reverse complement strand
ACCTTATTCTCTGCCCATTCAACAAAGGTGCAACAATATATAATTTCACAACAAACATTTTTCCATGAGCTACATGGTCATAAAACATCCTAAACACATCTAAATCACACTTCATTTCTCTAAATTGTTGTCACTCATAAGGTATTTTGTAAAACACTTCACTGATCACCCCATACCCCAACCCAGTTGCCATCTTTTGAACCTCAAGATATGACATTATGTCAGGATCTATCTTTTCAAATTTAGTTATATTTCCTCTTAAGTATGTCATAAGGGCTGATTTCTCAAATATACCCCCATGATGAAGTTCAATGGTAAACATATCATCCATCTACAACAAGTGGGTACATAAAACCTCAATATAGACAATGACAGATACAACCTTAATCAAAACAGCACAGACATTTCATTCAATAAGTGTACAAATAAAAGAGACAATGCAATCATTAAATAACATATCGAATTCAATAATTTAAGCACATGATCACTATGTATGTCAGTATGCAATTGGGGTACAATTAAATAACACATGTTGCATATTTAGTAACACAAAAAGGACCACTATAATATAGATAATGCAATCAATAATGCTAGGTCAAAATTAAATACACAAAAAGGACCACTACAAAGCATATCAGGTCATTTGACAAACATAGAGGGACCACCATTTCACATAAAGTCATGAAACAAAGACATTGTATACTATTTTATGGAGACAATAGAAAGAAACGATAACAACAGATAAGGTTTTAGACAGGGACTAGTCGACATGAACAAGAAAAAAAACACTGCAAAGACATTGTACCTCGGACCTTTCAAATAAAATAAAAATCAACTACAACATCAAAGTTCTAAAAAGGCATGAACAAAAGCAAAACTTTTCTTCTAAAATGTCACAACAACATCAATTACAAACTTTTACTCCTTTCCTTCAAAAATTCGACTAAGACTTTATACAACACAAGAAAAACGCATGAACAAAGCAAGAAACAGACATAACTGAGCTTCGTCATTATATAACAAAATTGATATACACACATATAAGAAAAATCAGTTAATTAGAGTAAGAAAGTTACTAAATGAGAGTCCCACACCTTAAGGCAAACATTTTTTAGGGTTTTATGTTGATTTGGTTTGCAGAGAAGGCCGATTTGCAGAAAAGGCCAATTTGCAGACAAGGCTGACAATGACTTCCTTTTCTCCTCTCTTTGTTTTTGTCATGAATAAAGGAAGGTCGGTTAGGTTAGGTTTGGCTGATGTGTGAGTGATGTAAGCTAGAGATAAGAATCCTTATCTTGTTGTGCTGTCGAAATGTTATTGGTTGGTTAGATTTTTTGTGGCACGTCAATAAATGAAATTGATATTCACACCAAACTGCGTTGTTTTATTTAAAGGTTAACTTGGTTTTTTTTCTTTTCCGGTAGCCTACGTGGGTAAATTGCAAGAAAATGAAAGTTCAAGGGGGTTTCTTGTAGTTCCGGGGGTTATTTGCAAAATCCCCATAGGTCAGGGTTTTTTTTGCACTCAACCCTAAATATTATTTTATCAATGTAATTATTCTTTTTTCTTTATTTCTTACCATAAATTTAAATTTTAGCAATATTTTTGTTATTAGGATTGTTAAATATTTTACTAAACTGCAAAAAAAATTACAAAATTTAAAATTAATTTATTTAAGCTTGAATTATTTTTCTATATATATATATATGCCCACCCTGCCCCGACCCGATGTGCAGCGCCGCAAATTGAATTTGTAAGATTTGAAAAGGAGGTGCCTAAACCCGAACCCGCCCGTGACATCACATTTCCTCTTGACCAATGAAGAAGGTGACCTTCCGTTCCCAACAGCCTATCGATGGGATGGGCCAACTTTTGGTTTTGTCCTCTACGACTGCCCTCTGGGCTTAAGTAATTGCTACTGCCGATATGGCATATCTTTGGGCTTTGGCCTCTGACCCACTTTTTTGTTCTATAACCTCTATTTACTAATTTATTCATTCACATGTCAATGCAAAAAAAAAAAAAATTCCCAACCATGTCAATGCAAATTTAATTCTGAAAAAAAAAAGTTAATAAATAAATTTTCTAATTACCTCATGGTGATCAATAACCATTTTTGTAACATTTTCCTCCACCCGAGACACTGTTAAGTGAAAACACCTAATCTATTTATGTTAATTTCATGTTGATCAATAACCATATTTGTAACATTTTCCTCCACCCAGACACTGTTAAGTGGAAACATACACTTCACATCCGGATCAAGTGAATCCGATGTAAACAAGACTCCAGATACCGTTGACTCCTTGTAACAATTAGTGGTTAAAAAATTTCTTCCATAAAATTAGAATTTGTTTTTTCATATTCGAGTTTGCAGTGTGTACTTATGGTGCTTTGTGTTCTTGGATCTCCTTAATTATTAATAGATTAAAGCTGCCTGATCAAAATGCTCCGGTCGGTCGAAACTGCACAATATTCTGGTACGAGTGACATTTACTCTCAAGCATCAAATTATAAGATTTTCTAGACCAAATGATAGTGAACCACGTGTTTTTTTTCCGAACATTTAACCATTCGTTTGAAGGTTAACCCTCCAAAGACTGTTTCTTCAAGTTGTCACTAGCTCACAACGGCAAATGAAAAAAGTAAAAATTACCAATGAAACCAAATGAAGTATTGAGCTGAGAGGAGACCATTCATTCATTCCGAAATGAAAAAAGTAAAAATTAATAAGAAAGAAAAAGAAAAAGAACTCCTCATCTGGGGCTTTTCCAAATCCAGCTATTCGAACAAACCAGCTATATGTAAACATTTTCTTCAAGGTAACTATATCGCAAAACATTGACGGAGCAAAAATAAAGTTCACACAACCAGTTTTCGTCTGTGTTTATTTAATGTTGAGGAACACCGTATCTAGCAAGGAACATGAACTTGGTATCTTGTTACATGAAAACTCAACAGGCGACTCGAGTCCACAGAATGATTTGGTACAGAAAATCGTACACTCTGCTTCCCCAAGTGTTAGTAACTGTCTTCATCTGTTTCTGGTCTTCGAAGGTAGTAACGCAGACAATTTGTCAACACCTGCATGTTCAAATGAAATGAGAGAATCCCAGAACAAAATTAAAAACTTAATTAATGAAATTGATAGTCTATTAGTACTATGAATTAGGAAAAGACTGCCAAATTGCTGATGTTTGGCGCTTTTAAACCCTAAATGCCCCTGATTTTCATAGGATATGCATGCAAGGGCATAACCGCAAGTATGAGAATACTTGTGAAAAAATTACATGATTCCCTTCCTTGCTACTACAATCCAGTTTTGTTTCTAGGATACAAATAAATAGAAGGGTCACTGAATGCTTGTCCCAAGTTTTTTTTTTTTAATTCCGAAAATGCTGTTAATTTTATCATAAAATGCTTGCCTCTTGCAAGGGCTTTGAGAACAATTACAAATTAATTTCATAAATCGTACTATTCCCTTCCAGTCACCACTTCTTCTAGTATTAATAACTTCCCCTACAATGCATAAAATGTGCAATATTCCAGTTTGTTTAATTTGCATAATAGGGCAAGAAAGGATTCGGACAAGTGGAGTAATCTAGGAATTCCATAATTTTCTTCCCAGACGAAACCTGAGTCAGATTATGACCCTATTGGTTCAATTATGCCTAGATGTAACAGGAAAGCAATCAAAAGCACATAATTAAGTAAATTAAGTAATTTCACTCAAAAGTACATGAAACCCGGAGGGATTTGGAACTGAAAAATAGGTAGGAAAATCAAGCATCAATTTACAGGGAAAAATGGCTTAAGGATAAGAAAAACTGTTCCGTTGCTTAATAATTAAGTATTTTCAGTCAAAAAACCTGAATACCATAGGGAATTGAAATTATGACAGGTAGGTATATTAATCACAGGTTTACACTCGAGGATTTATGTCATTTTGTGCAAACCATCACCAGTTCCTCTGTGTATTCAATGAATTTTGTATCAGTGGTAGCAGAACTTGAAATTATAATGATAAACAGACTTAATACAGCTGAAGCTTAATTCACAATAAAATAAGAGCTTATGCTGGCTCTAAAGATATTCAAGCTAATTACTGAACCACATCTAAAAATTTACCTGGGACAAGGAACTATTTAATGCAGCCCCTCTGTAGCTGACGTGAAACGTATCTTTAGCAACCAAACCCTATAAGATGACACAGCAAAGATGTTGATTAAAATCTGATATATATATATATATATATATATATATATATTTGGTTGTTGTGTGTGTGTGTGAGGAGGACGATGGGAGGGGTGGGAGGGCCGAGGGAGAGAGAGAGAGAGATGGCATACTTCAGTATCGATCTCCGCTGACTCAACATTAATGTTTATATCAGCCATAATTTTGATGATCTCAAGCAGCAACCCAGGTCGATCTGCTGTCTCTATATATAACAAGCTGGGAAATGCAACCAATTAAAGATGGTGGATAATTCAGTAATATATCAAGTTAATATCCTTTACAAATAAAAGTTAATTGAATTTGAAATGGGAAAAAAATAAATGGGTCACAAAGTAATTAGAAATGGGCAAAAAAATAAATTACTGCAAATAATTATACTAAAAGCCATTCCAATGAAGTTGCAAACCTCCTTTTAGGTCCATCATCCTTGACATGCATGTGGGTTGCAATATCAACATCAAGCTGCCATTAGCAGAAAAATTAAGGTTAACTATACTGATATAGCATAAATAAGAGAGTGATTGTTCCAAGACATCTAGAATAGAAAAAAATAGTTTTGAAGTTCTTATGAAGACAAAAATCTTTTGAAAGCTTTCTCATGAAGACAAATTCAAGCTGAATTAGGTCAACAAATTATAAATCAGTTGCCAAGACCTAAATTATGTACTTTGACTAACTTGAGCATTCACTTAGTAATTTATGGCAAACAATTAGCACTCCACAACAAGGACATACATTTATATTACATCTTGAACTTCAATCATTAAGTAAGTGAATTGAATCAGGCATCCAAGATAGTTAAGTTTGACTGGCGTAGGTTGAAAATTAATCACTCCACAAGTAAAACCTATATGTTCATAAAAGCTCATGTAAACCATGAAAACAACATATCTACTGCAAAATAAATAAATTATCCCAACTAAAAATCCTGTACAGATGTATAAGTAGTATTGAAGGACTAAACCATCACTCTCTATTACAAAAAACTCCTGTAGGGAAGTCAAACCACTTTTACTTCTTTACTATGTGAACAAGTCACAACTATATCATTGATACGCTAAGATTTTCTTAATTTCACAAAATCTCTACGATCTATCAAAATGAGTCCCACACTAAGTTACTAACTACAACAACACACATAAAACACCAATCCAGAATGTTTGTACACACTCCTTCCCATAGCACCATTCAATAAAGAGTCCCACACTAACTACAACAACACACATAAAACACCAATCCAGCAATCCCTAAAAGTTTCTAACACTATAACCTCCGACATATGCTAGGGTCCGGAATTGCAGGTTGATGCTTCTGTTGGGGTCCATCAACATTCACAAAATATTTTCTTCAGAATTAAAATTTTTCACCCTAAAAATTTGCACCAGAAAGCAGGCCACATAAATGCTCCAAAAAATGGGGGGAAAAATAAAAGACACAAACTGGCTGCTTGATCTCAGTGAAGGAATGTCAATCATATGGAAAGTAGAGACAAAGTGAACCAAATTAAGAATATAAAAACAATGGATATTGCTTAGTTAATATTATAACCTTCTTTGTTGGAGCTTTTATTCCAAAAGCCTCACCCATGGCAAGTCGCTCGCTAGACTCCTAACAAGCAAACCATTATAATTTCAGGAAAAGACAAAGAAAGCATCAGTAAGCAATGTAAAGAAAAAGTCGGCAAACTTTCATTCATTGTAATTCAACAAAATGATGATGAAATAATTTAAAGAGTGAAGGCATCAACTTGTCAAACATACTGGATGATACTTCAGAAGGTTGTTGATAATGGTGAGCCGAATTCTCTCCAATAAATCAGGATCTTCAACTTTGCGTCCAGTGATTCTACCATATAATTCAATAGAGCTCTGTAAATGTTAGTGATTATGCAACAATAGGGGGAAAACAAAATATTTTCATTTAAATGCTCAGCATGTGAATATTGCAAATATTTGCTTTCAGTAGCATTAATGATTTAGAAGAAAATAAAAAAGCATCTTATTAGAAATTTGTTTAGAAAATCACTATAAAGCTATCAGATATTTAAGTACAGAACAAAATTGCCTCTCTAAATCATGATGCCAGGCCAGCATATAATAAAAAATTAACATGTTTAAAAGTGAAAAAACATAAATTATCATCATTCCATCTCAGATTCATTTCTATAGTGCATATACTTGCATTTATGAGATCAGTAAGTTTAATAATTTCTGATACACCTCGGGAGGCATAATAAAGCTTTCCAAACTCTCTGTGAACAATTCCAAAAACCACTCAGGTATATAATTCTGTATGGATTTACCTAAATTCAGATTCAGCATATGATGCAACAAGGTCGGCTGATGATTTTTTTTTTTCCATTTTATCTTATCATGAATTTATTCCCTATAATGGTACAGTATATGCATAAGCCAAGCGACAGATACAATGGCCATAAATTATGTATAGGAGTGAATATTATCATGATTGGTGACCTAGTAGGCCTCGAACATTTTACCACTATAATGAAAGAAAACATAAAGTAGTGAGGAATAGGCTGCATAGCTTATGTGCATTATAACCAATCATGAAGAATTCAAAATTCAGTGGTCTCCGACCCCGTATGTAATTGTACCAAAAGAAAAATAAATATATAAATCATTTTTTTTTTTTTCTTCTTGGCTATTGGGTTGACATTTCACCAACATACAAAACCTCAAGAAGTTAATCCATCTCTAAGCATAAAACAAGATTCATCCATCGTAAGGATAATCACTTCTCTATCTATGCAACATAGAGAAGATATAAATGCTGAAAGAGTTACTCACAATCGTGTAATAAAAAACTTTGTTTGTGTCACTGATCCCTCAGTGGTAACAGTTCCCTTTGCCACATCCAAGCCTAAATCTTTTAATGCCTTCATCTGCCCCAGAACAAACCAAGACCAGTCGAAACTTAATATTATTTGAAGGCCAAAAGACTCATGTCAGTCGAAAAACTAGAAATGAACAGCTAAGCACAAAAGTCCCTACAATTAGAGCTTCTTTCAAACAAACAAATTACAACTTATAACCAACTTAAGCACACAATGGTCATGTGCTGCTCATAATCTATTTTTAACCTAATAGTCAATTATACAGGACATGCTCTCAGTGACATTTATAAGCAAAATGAAAACATCCAATACACAATTTGACATTACAACCTCGAAAAGTGTTATCTGAGAAGCTGATCACCTGATTGGGGGGGGAGAGAGAGAGAGAGATGCTTCATATGGCAAATAGTTGCCCCAAGCTCCTCTCACAATTTCTCCACATTACAGATGCCAAACTCAGTTTTCCCGTCAGGAAGACTTATCCATCAAATAAAGCTATTTACATCATGTACTTATCTCTCTTCAAGAGTAACAACATAACACACCTGGAACAGGGTACAGAATGAGTAAGCAAGTCATTTTACCGTGTCAATAAGAGCACCAAGGCGATCTCCAAAACTAACTTGCACAATAGTTGCATCAGAATCTGAATCTTGATCTATCAGGACTATTGGCATTGGAACATAATCGGCATCCTGATTAGACTTCTGAAAATAAGAAAAAGAAAAGATCGACATTTTGTCAGTGTTAGCATGGCTTTTGCAATTGGTAAAGCATGGTAAAATCCTCTCAATAAATTCATAATCAATAACAGATAAGCAATGACTATACCACATATAAATTAATATGATGCATTGAATTTAGAAAACTATCGTTATTATATTATGTCGCAAAATTGTCCTGGCGCCATTTGCTAAAAAGCACATTCTAAATGACACTGGACCAGATTTCAAAGATTGGAAGTTCGAATGCACCAGATGCAATATTATAGCCCATGCTGAGAGAAAAAGGGGGCAGAAAGAGTTGTAGAATACCTTATTAAAACAGAACAAATACAATGAGCAAGAGTGATGGAGTTGGATTTCACTAGAAGCAGCCATTATATGTCCAAATGTTACAATGAACAGCAATAGGCCAATAAGGTTATTATCCAGTCCCGGTCCTGTTAATAGACAATATGAGAGGGAGAAATTGAGTATAAAGCTAAACTTTTGCATTATATTCACAAAGTGGCTGTCCTAACACTCAAATCTACATTCACACACTCGGCAGCTCAAGCTTATACCACTACACCAACCAAATAGCCCCTTTCCAATAAATATAAAAACACACATCTGAATGTTTCTGAATATGACAAGCTTGTAGCATAAGGCAAGGGTATCTCTTCTGACAATATTCGGCCTCCAATGCCATCTCCATGCAAAAGCACCAGAGCTGAAATGTTGTACTCCCTACAGATACTAGAACTAAGATTTCCAGCAGCCATCAGGTTTTGAATTCCAAATCACAAAGGTTTTTCATGAAGATAGAGTTATAATGCAGAAGATCTCAACCCAAGGTATAGACATTGACTCAGATCGTGATGGACGTTTAAAGGAAGTCAGACCACTCAAGGGACTTCACTGCAAGAGCCACATCAATTTCCAAGAGTAAACTCTTTCTCCTGAACTACCCCTGAACTTTACTCCTCTAGAAAACTCCTTCACACCACTTACAATGGCATTGCACAGCTGGCAGCTCTATAACATTAGATTCCCTCACCTCACTAAACCACGGATCATGCCAACTACAACCAAATTTGCACAATCATTTTCCTCTGTAGCCTATCCATCTCTCTCTAACAAATCTATATAAACACTTACCATTAAAAAAAAAATTCTTCACACCACTTGCGATGGCTTAGCACAGCCGGCAGCTCAATAACAATAGATTCCCTCACCTCATTGGACCACCAACCATGCCAACTATAACCAAATTTGCCTAATCATATTCCTGAGTAGGCTATCCATCTCTCTAACACATCTATATAAACACTTAACATTAAGAACTTGATTCATATCCACCAAAGAACTAAATCCCTAAGCCACAAACCTCTTCAAGAAAACAAATGGAAAGCCAATCCAAAAGGTGATACATACCGTAGAAATTCCCTTGTGAGGTTTTCCCATTCCTAGAAGCTACCGAGGAAGTAATGCTGAAAAGAGACCTAAGATAAGTGGGAAGACCGGACAAACTGCACCTTTTCCCATTCCTAGAAGCCAACTGCGAAGCAAGACTGTCAAAAGACCTAAGATAAGTGGGAAGACTGGACAAACTGCACAAAGTCAGAGTCAATTCTTGCCCTTTCAAAAGGTACATCAATTTCTAACCACTTAAGTTCCTTTACACTCCTTATCATACACTCTTTAAGAAATAGATTCCTTAATAGCATTTTTCCTTGAAAGGCAACCGTAAGGAAAAACTAAGATAAATGGTCTGGTTGAGATCAAATCAACACCCCCAATTTAAAATCAATTCCCCACATCTTCAACAATTGGGATCAACTTAGACTACTGAAGATGCAAGAAAATGCCGTTCTATATCAGGAAAAGATTTTCTCACACTCCAAACAATCGACCTTTCTTTTTCACTCCTCGCTTCCCTTTATAGAAGCCTACCTTTGCCCTAATTTCTTACATTTTGCCCCTAGGTTGTAGGTTGATGTATCTTCCTCCTTTGCGGGGTGGTCTGCCTATGCAAATTGGCCCAAGCAGAGGACCACTATTGCTATTTTAGGTGCTGTGTACACTGGGTCCGGCCTCTGAACCTTCTGGATGGTGGGCAGCCCAGTCGATCGGGCGTGTTGGGTTGCGTTTGGCCCGGCTCAGGCCCATCTACATTTCCCAACCCTTCAACTACCCAAACTAACTTTTAGAGCCTATATATCCTTCCAATTTTTCTCTCTTTCCACCCTATAAAAGAAAAAGATAAACTAAATACAAAACTACCCAGAGCAGAACTATGTGAGGACCAAGGGGGGCATAGAACCTCCAAAATTTTGTATAATCCCTAAAACATAAGTTCCAATAAATAGTTAATTTCAAAATATTAATAAGATTTAAACATGTGTCTCCCCAAAATTTATTAAAATTCTTAACCGAGTCTTTCATGTCTTATTTTTAGAAGCTCACAATTAAAGGAATGTTAGAAATTTTCAAATATAGCTCCTATCTCTATTATTTTATTTTTTCCATTTCATGCACTCGATGATTTATGAATTACTCTAATTAATTGATAAATATTGTTATTTAGATCTAGTTTCCAAAATTTTAATATAAAGAAAATATTATACTGTAATTTTTTAAATTTATTTTCATATTACTAATTTGGCCCCTGCAAATAAAAATTTCTGGGTCCGCCCCTGAAGCCACCTCATTTCGTCCCTCTCTGTTAGTGCAAGACTTCAGCCAAATTTCTAACAACCATAAAGATAATCTTGCTTAAAGGCTTCATTAAAACAATAAAGGCTATGAACCTTAACATTCTTATACACACAGTAGCTGTTGTCATACTTGAATTCATGTTTACACACTTGAAAGCTTGAGCTTTTACCATTTCGCCAAGAAATTACCCTAATTGCCACTTGAAAGTAAGGTGCTCATGAAAATCAAATTACTCAAATACAAACAAATGCCATTCTAGGATTATGATAAATTCTATAACTGCATTAGCCTCAAAACTCAATACTAGATTCATTCTCTTTAACTCATTTGGGACTAAACAACAATACTATTGTAATTATTTCTTCTTATTAGTTGAAAATGCATTGTGGTGCGGTTTGAGAAAGTAAAATGATATGCGTAAGCCAAAAGAATAAAACATAGCAGGACTTCCTAATGAACTTAAAATCATGACTCTCTCCACATCAAGCTGC
>JAOTQH010000014.1:877136-894675 GCA_025631255.1 Cornus kousa | reverse complement strand
AAATGGTTAAAAAATAAGAGTAATCTTGTCTTTTCATGCTTGTAAGGGCAATATCGTCATTTAAAAAAATTCATTCAAATTTAACGGCTACTTCTCATCGGAACTTGGCTGCATGGGGTGATCTGCAACTTTTTTGCATAGTTCAGGGGGTTTCTTATATTTTTAGAAGTTTAGGGGTTAGTTGCAAGTTTTTCCATAGTTCAGGGGTTTTTTTTTGCACTTAACCCTAATATTTATTTATATATTAATTATTAATCCGAACGGGTTAGGATATTGTGAGTTTCGAATTTTCTTTCCAAACTTGTCCTTAACCCGATTAAGATGATCCCTAACTTCTCCCATTAGGGACGAGGAGGGAGGAGACGAAACGGGACGCGACCGTGCGAGACGGGTTAAATTAACATCCCTAATAATAAGTTGACATTACTTGTGTAATAACTTTTTTAAAAAATATATGTTGCACTAAGTTATTATTAGTTTAGATAAAATAAAACTGTTTATACAACCTCAAATCATGTGTGCTATATATTCACCAAACTTTTTCCTTTTCATTCCAACAATTGGTTCTAGTTTTCCAAATCTACAAGTCATTTGTAAATTACTCTTTTCTCACCAAATGCAAATTGTTTCGTGCTATTTTAGGAGCACTGAATCGATCCCTTGAATTTGAAATTGAATAAAATTTAGTTAAAACTTTGAATTATAATTTGTTTCAATTCTAATTCAATATATAAAATCAGTACTCTCAAACACAATATCAACTTTTCTGTTAAAGCCTTTATCAAATAATATATATATATATATATATATATAAAATAACCGTGTGTTGATGTTAGATTCTGATCAATACTTTTACATAAAAATGAGTTGAGATTCTCTATATAACACAAGTGTTGTATATATATAAAAAATAAAAAACACAAAGGTGGACCAAGCCACGTAGAGTGATAGTGAAAATAAAAACACTAAGGCTCGTTTGGACGTAAAATATTTGTTTCAGAAATTTTTTTAAGTAAAATATTTTTTTTTATTTGTGCTTTTTAGTATTTAACAAAGGTTTAGGTGGAGTACTTTGGACGAAAAATATAAAATAACTTATTAAAAATTAATGGATAAATTATTTTTATTAATTTTTAATATATATATTTTTGATAAATATTTTACAACAATCAAATATCAAAAAAATAAAAAAAATATTTTTTGAAAAAAACAAAATTTAAGTCATATGACACATCCCAATGATAACATGCAAAACGAAGTCAACGGTTGTCCTTATCTAAAACAATCATTTTCTTTTATGTATCTCATGCCCACTTAGTATATTTATCAGTTTAGTCCCACCATAACATTCGGATTGAGCCGGACAATAACCAAATATAATGAGCCCAGGTTAAATATTGGAAATGGACTGTGCCCAAAAATATAAAAGGACTCGCTATTATGTCACGCAACGTGGTCCAATCCATAAACTATAAACTTATAAAAAGTGACTTGTTTTTGCGGCAGTAGTAGCGGGACCCACCCCTCTCTCGTTCTCGAAAGATCTCCGCGACGACAGCTTCAGGTGCGAAAAAGAGAAAAATCAACCATCATTCTTACTCCGGTACTTTCTCTCTCTACAAACTCTGCTCTCTCTCTCTTCGAGCCGCGCGATCGATGAATGTAGTTGGTTTTGATTCCCTCGAGTTACGTACTTCTGAGTTAATTCGTTTTTATGGATTTTTTTTCTGCTGAATTTCAGGCAATTCATCGATAAACCCTAGAATTTTTTTGGTAGAAGCAGCGGTTGATCGTTAATTGAACTTGTGGTTTAATTTTTCGGTGAAATGTGGCATTGGAATTTGGAGTTCGTCGCAGTTATATATATATATATACTTTTTGCTGAATTGGAATGAGTTTTATGTGATTTTCATGAATGACTTGAATTTCAGTCTTTTCAATGCTTAAACACTCTTTAGAGTTCTAGTATTCTCGATTTTGTGATCGGTGCTGTTATTTAACTAATATATTGGTAATCATTGTTGTGCGACTGCTTTTACTGTTAGTTTTGTTGGAACTCTTAGGATTGTAATGCAATAGTTATCGAAGTTGTATGATTAATCGTTTAAGTTGATCTTAAATCTTGGTAGTCTTGTTGATGGATTATATAACTGGCACTCCTTGTTGGTTTCTTTTTCTGATCCTTATTCAGATTTCGAGGCCAATGTTTAGAATATTTTAAATTGAAGTGTTTTTACATGTTTGGAAACTGGCTAAAATTTTTGGCTTCTAAATTCTAAGGTTTTCTGTTTTGTATCTGTTGATGTATGTATTTGTTTGCTGCATCTGTTTCTGTATATGTGCTAGTTAGTTATACTGTTAGGATTACCTTTGCTATTTTTGTTCGTCTTTGGATGGACATTCTCAATTAGAGTGTGCTGAATTATTGAGGATGTGAAGAAGTTTTTTGAATAATTGATTCAAGGCTAATTCTAGCACATGGTTGCTGTACATGTAGTCGGTGGACACCAGATCTTCTTTTGAATTCATTACCCATTTCCTTTCAGGCTGTGAGAAGTCACTTGCTTCAGAGGTAGATAATTTGGACACTGAAACAAGTTGTTGAGGGAAAACTCTTTGTAGATATTAGTTATTCCAACTTGGGGTTGAGTAATGGCGGGAAATGCAAGATTCGAGTTAACTTTGGGCAGTCAGGAACCTGGTTTTGCAGGCAACCAGCCAAATGGACAGAAGGGGAAATTTTCAGTTCCCAGTATGGATAGGTCGGGAAGCTTCCGAGAGGGTGGTGAGAGCCGGATATTTGGTTTTGGTACTGGAATGTCTCGTTGTAGTGGTACAATGACGGGGAACTTACCCCCATTGTCACAGTGTCTGATGCTGGAACCAATTATGATTGGAGTCCAGAAGTACACACGTTATGGGGAGTTAAGGAGGGTTTTGGGCTTTTCTACTGGGAATGCCTCGGAAGACAATTCTTTTGGTGCCGCACATTGCAAGCCTTCACCTCCAGTGACGATGGATGAACTAAAGCGTTATAAAGCAAGTATCGTGGATGGCCTTTTCAAGGCCAGGTATTATATTTTAGTATTCATTTTTGAGATATAAACCTGATATTGCAATTGATTTACAATACTTTTTTATTATGCCTTTATTTGTGATGATATTTTATTTCCTATCTTATTTAAGATATTTTAAGGTTTAACTCGGATCTATCTTATTGTCTTTGTGTATTTTTTTGTTTTTGGGTTTGGGGATATAGAAACAAATAATGAACTTTTGAAATAAATATGTAAAGCTAGGATTTAATCACTTGAGGTTTTCTTATCATTTGTGTGTGTGTGTGTTTTTTTTTTCTTTTTTGGTGCTAAAGATGGAACTAAATTTTTTTACCAGGGCTAGAGCAAAAATGTTGGAAGAACACTTGCAGCATTTGGACAAGTTTGTTGAAGGTGGAAGCTCCAAAAAGCAGCAAAGCAGCGAGCTAATAAAAAATGAGCAATCGGGTGGATTGAGTTTAAAGATGGCAACCCATATTCATCAAAACCCTCCAGACTTTGTAACACAGAGACTAGATGACCGGGCTAAGAATGTTGTTCTGAATAAGCGTCAACGAACGTCAGTGGCAGAAACACGGGTCTGTACCTGATTTGATGTTGTGGTTTGCTATTGTCATTCCCTAAAACTTCTATGCTGCATAATTCACTTGGGGAAAATATTTTCATGATTTATAATTTGATATTGTTGCTTCAATTATACTTGACGTATTGATTCTTGTTTTATTCTACACTTCAGTTGACACAAGATTAAATTGCTTGAATTTTTAATGACAAATTGAATCATGCATTGTATTTTACGTACATTTTATGCAAGTTAATAATTTATCTTGGAGATGGCATAATAATCACTAAAGAATATTGCAAATACTGTTACTCATTCAAATCTTAAAATTGCCTTTTCCTTGTTCAAGTAATAATAAAAGCTCAATGAACTGATTTACATAGTACAAATTATATTATTAAATCAATTTGAACCGTATATAAGATGCAAAAGAGCATTCAACTCATACGGGACACCCTGACGATTCATTGTTGCACTGATTAACCTATATGTACCAAATGCTGTTGTTATTTTGGGCACAACTCGTTGACTATTGAAGTTATTGGTTAGTTCTTTTTGAAATTATTTCAGGCAGAATGCCAGAGCAATGGACAACCTAGGCAGCCTCTTGTAATGGTTAAAGATCAAGACATGTTTAAGGATAGTGGTGCAGGTTCTGATCTGGTCGGAGAAAAAACTCACAGATTGCCTGCCGGAGGGGAAGGGTGGGACAAAAAAACGAAGAGGAAACGTTCAGTCGGTACAGCTTCTATGAGACCAATAGATAGTGACAGAGAATTGAAACGAGCAATGCATCAAAACCTTAGCAATCAACCTGGCTTTCAATCTTGTGATGCCCAAGGTTTCAGGTAACTGTTTCATTATTATAGGATAACCTTTTATGTTGTCACAGTCATACTGCTACCAAGGTTCGCAATTGTGGTCACAGTCATAGATGTAGACAGGGTGTAACGGAATCGGGCCCGTAGCGGTGTTACGTAACTGAATTTGTTATGGCAGTTGTGATTTTTTTTTTTTGACCTTGCATGAAGCGTCTAAAATGCAGCGATACACAACCTTTTATTAAATTTTGAAGACCATTAACCACGAGTAATGACCTATTCATGAATTTTGAATCGCTGTCATTTTTAAAAATGCTCAATAATTATACTTTTTATGAAATTAATAAATAATAATAGATACAAATTCATAATATATATAACATGACATGTGAAAAGAGAAAATGAAATAAATATAATACACGTTAAAAGTACAATAAAATCATTAACCATAACATACATGTTATGTAACATATTTTTACATTTGTGGCCCGCAGTTTTTAGCATTCAAAAGTAACAAATATTTTTCTTTTGAAATTACTCCCTCTATCCCCTTTTAAGCGTCCCTTTGTGTGAAACTAAACTTATTTAGATGTGGCTTTTTATATATATATTAATATATATATATATATATATATATATTAGTATTTTGTTGGTAGTGAATGAATTACCAAATCTACCCACGGTGGGTCCACAACGATGTGATGATGTTGTACATTTAATTGTTTTTATAAGTTCAATGCAAGAAGGGTATAGTGGGAATGTTGTAAAATATAATACATTGACTTTTGAATTGGGACATCTAAAAATGGAAAGGTGGACACTTTTTTTTGGATGGAGGGAATATTAAGATAAATATTAGTTTGGGTGTACCAATAGCAAGAAGATGATGTAGCAACTTTTTACAATATAATTCAATACAAATGGATTTACAGTGAATTTTAGTAATTTCAGTTAATTTTTTTAAGATCATTTTGCACAAGTGGTTATGAATTAAAAAGTTTTCTTCTTCTTCTTATTATTATTTTTTAAAGTAAAAATTATAATATCATTATCAAAATTAGGAAAAACTTGTATTTATTAATTTATGAAATGGTATCCATTATTATCTTATGTAATACAAGATAGTAGAGTATATGTATAGAAAAAGAATAAATAAAAATTACAAAAATAAATGTATAGATGTGTCACTTATCTTTAAAAAGAAAACATGGAAAAAAAGAAAACAACAGCTGTAGCCCATGATACTAACCGTCCTCTTTGGCCAATTAGAAAAGGAAAGATAGAATGAAACATTGAAGAGAGAATACATTTAGTAACTGTCCATTTTGACCAATAGAAATAAGAAAGATAAATTGAAGATAGACACTATATTTAATTCATTCAAAAGGTCTCTTTGGCTACCTCACGTCTCTCTCAACAAACTAGAGGCATCAACAGTTTGTGTGTCTTCTGTACAAACTTACCAAAGAGCGTTGTGTCATTAAGAAGGTTGCAGTGGTTATGAACCATTGTGTCTTCTGTACATCTCTGTGTAGAAGGTGATAGTTGTGTTACGAAGAAAGTGATGGAGGACATACACTTTCTTTCGTTATTTTATTTATTTATGGTTAGGTTCTTTCCTTATTTTCTAGCTTCTTCTTCTTCTTTATTTTATTTTACTTTTTATATATTTTTTATTTTTTAATCTTCTGGTCCACAGCCGAACCGGCCGGTTCTCTAAGAGAGTCGGCCAGTTCAAGGCTGTAACAGACGTTTCGGTCAGAGTATCGGCCGGTTCTCATGTGATTTTTGTGAGTCTCGGTATCAGTAGGCTGGAAAACTGCCACGAACCAGCAATTTCACCCAACCATGGCTGTTGCTGGTTTAGGACCTTCATCTCTCCATTTGAAGTCGACTGAGAATTATTTTCCAGAAGAGTGGTGCCATTTCTTGGAAAATAAGACACGCCTGTACAAGAGATATATATATATATATATATATATATATATTATTATTATTATTTTGTTTTTAAATCCTAAAGAATCTGTTCCATTTGCAAGTCAATTACTTAAGGGTGTCCTATGCTTCTTTAAAATGGCTATTGGCTCATGTAACTACATTTGGCCTCCTAATGTGCACTTCTTGTAGTATGCTGTACTCTCTTTGTTATTTCTGGAAAAAAATATGTACTCTCTTTGTCAGTTTGTCCCATATTAATTAGTTATTGGATGCCTCAAAATAAATGTCACTTTAGAAAATTCAGAATACTCCTCTCTGTAACATTTATAGTTTAGCCCTTGCTGGAAAATTACCACACAAATCAATATAGTAAATATGTAATTTTAGAGGGCAAATTTTGAAACTCAAGGTTTTCCAATGCATTACAAGCCACTTTCTTTAAATGTTGCAATTCCCAAAAGGGACATAATTTGTGACAGATCAGTTCTCAAAATAACGGGATCGATCCATACTTGGAATTTTGGCTGATGCCCTGCACAGTAAAATACAATATGAAAAAGACATCCATTCATTGAGCATTTTACATTTGTTAGATTTGACCATACTGGTTATGAACTCTATGCATCAATACATTGAAGATGAGATTTTATTTTATGCGTATATCATTTTCTTTTAGTATTTATGTATTTATATATTTTATTAATTTGATGGAATCTAGTTTGTCACCATACATTGCTGTAAAAACGAAAAATAATTGCTTTGTCCTTGATACTTTGCATCTCTTCAGGTCCGGATCTTTGAATGGTATTAGTGGGATCAAGAAGTTGGATCGTAGTTCCCCAACTGCTAAATCTAATGTCCGTGCAACATCTAATAATGAGCAACATAAGGCTGTTCTTCAAAGGAATCTGGCAACCGGATTAAAGAAGGACAGAATTCTAGCAAAAGGAAATGATAAGTGTGTATTTACTCATTTAGACTTATGAGGCTATTAGTTGAGTCAGACTTATAGTTGACTTTTTTTAGGATTGTGATGGAAATAAAGATTCCTTAACATTTTTTATTGTTTCAATAATGTGATATCCTTTCCTGAGTTAATCATCTGATGGTTGCTGCTGTGTTTTATAGGTCAAATATTCGCGATGACAATCATGTTTCTGGTCCTAGTATAGTGACAAAAAGTAGGGCTTTGAGGGCACCGCGAACTGGTTCTGTAGTGGCAACAAATACATCTCCTAATATTCCTCGTGTATCTGGAACATATGAGAGCTGGGAACAACCTCGGAATGTGAATAAAACTCAGTCAATTACTGGGGCTGTGAATAAAACTCATTCAATTACTGGGGCTAACAATCGCAAGTGTGTTGTGGCCTCCGGATCACCCTCTCCGCCCATGGCTCAACGGGTTGTTCAGAGGCCACAGAAAGTTTCTCGCACAAGGAGAGCTAATCTGGTTTCTCCAGTCTCAAACCATGATGGAATGCAGATATCATCTGAAGAGTGTTCCTCTTCTGATTTTAGTGGTAGAGCGAGCGTTGGTGGAACCAATGGTCTGCTGCTTTCCAGGGGTATGGCTAATCGCACCCAGAAGTGTAAATTAAAACTTGAAAATGTCACATCCCCAGCTAGATTATCTGAAAGTGAAGAATCTGGTGCTGGTGAAGACAGATTTAAGGGGAAAGGTACTGGTAGTGATGATATGGAGGAAAAAACTGTAAATGCTATGCATAATACTGGTTCTTCTGTAATGCTTACAAAGAAGAATAAGCTACTTACTAAGGAAGAAAATGGTGATGGTGTACGGAGACAAGGACGGAGCAAAAGGAGCACTTCATTTTATAGGGCTAGCGTTTCACCTATAACGGAGAAGTTGGAGAATGCAGATACAAGAAAGCCATCTCGAAGTTCAAAGTCTGCTTCTGACAAGAATGGAAGGTTCTGAATATATTTTCTACACAATTGAATTGATGTTTTCCGTTTACCTTATTCATGGTTTTCATTATTGATAAAGTAATATATTCATTTCTTGCAGTAAGTTTGTCCCTTCTTCAAAGAAATTGTCGGATCGCAAAGGTTTTTCTAACCTTGGGCATACCCCGACTAGCAATTCTCCAGACTTTACTGGTACAATGTCAAAATAACCCTTCAAATTTAGAACCTGTACATTTGCCATAGAAAGTAGTTATTATCTATTCCATTGTACTCGTAATTTTGGTATATTTTTAAAGATTGAGAGAGTTGCACAATAAATTATTCACTGGATTTGGATGCTGGTAAAATATTTCTCATTTCCATTTTAGTGGCAAGGTGGCAGCTACCCCTGTTAGGTTATTTCTGAAGTTTCTTTGTAGTCATACTGGGACCCGTGACTTACATGCACCTTTTTTTTTTTTTTGGGGGGGGGTATATAAAGTTCTCATTATTCATGTTCCTACTGTTAACATTTTTCACTGCATAGTTCTTTTTCTTATAATGCCTAACTATGCTTGTACATCCGTATTACAGCACAATCAGATGATGATCATGAAGAACTCTTAGCAGCAGCAAATTTCGCTTGTAATGGTAGTTGTATGTGTCAGACATCCATTTTGTTCTGATTTGATGCAAAAATAATTACTTTTTTATACAAGCATATTTTCATTTGCTATCACTCGCTTTTGCAGGTATTGCCTGTTCTAGTTTATTCTGGAAGAAGATGGAGCCAATTTTTGCTTCTGTCAGTTTTGAAGACATATCCTACTTATCTGAACAGGTGATAACCGGAATCTACAAGATAAGATTATTTCAAGAGGAAGTTCTTGCTACTAATAGAGTTCAATCATTTTATTTTTTTTCCCAAATTGTTGAAATAGTTGCTTGGACTCTTCGCATTTCCTTTGTTGTTATCAGCTGAAATTTGCAGAGGAACTTAATGAAATCCTATCCCGGATGTTTGTCACTGCATTAATGTTTTACTGCATTAATGTTTTAATATTTCTGAAAGGAAGAGATCTCTGTAATTTGCAGCATAGTTGTTAATTTAGGATATGTCCATCCCCCTCCGGTCCTCCTGCCACCGTTATCTTTCTCCACTCTGTTTACTGTTTGACCTCCAACACAGTCCATCCTTGCTGAATTTTCATCTATTGTATTTCATTGCAAGTTCTTGATCTATTACTATTATTCTTATGTGATTAATAAGGCGCTATTTAAATGTATGCTGTTCATGAATTTTTCGATATATTTGCGAAGGCAATTGATTCTCTAGTGCAAAATAAAATAATATTAATGAAAAGGACATATTTATCCATAATTTATTAATTTCTTTCCAAAGATGTCCCCTTTTTTTTTTTTTTTTTTTTTTTTTTTTTTGAAATGTAATTTACAAATGCTCCTATCCATTGGAAAAACGCAATGAAAATGATTTCATTAGATTTGTGCTAAATCTTTTTTCCCCATGTGACAATTCTCTTATTGCTGCTTTTTTGTCATCTCTCTTTCAATTTATCCTTCAAAAGAAAATCTATGATTCTTAGTGTCAAGGCGCTCGACTGTTCGGTGTTGACCCCATATCCATGTGCTATATTAACCTTAAAGAACCATTTCCATAGACACATCGTGAGATTTTCGGTTCTTTTTGACTGGTTAATCCATGGCATCCTCTAAGTTTCCTCATATATTGCACCTTACACTTACATTAACTCACTCTTTCTTCAGTAGTGCTTTGATCAGTGTTGTTGGTCACTTCAAGGCACTCTATTTAACACTTAGTTTTATTTATACATATTAACAACAAATAATGCATTCATAAAAATAAATTTTCATGAGAAAGCTAATTACGTGCCATGCATGCACAATCAAGAGGGGGGGGGGGGGGGGGGGGAAATTGCATATGAAGAGATTTAAAAATAATGACACTGTTGATATGAATGAAAGTAAGGGTGCATACCATCATCAA
This sequence comes from Cornus kousa, assembly GCA_025631255.1. Taxonomy (NCBI): domain Eukaryota; kingdom Viridiplantae; phylum Streptophyta; class Magnoliopsida; order Cornales; family Cornaceae; genus Cornus; species Cornus kousa. The sequence continues at coordinate 884,361 of JAOTQH010000014.1, read as the reverse complement.
TCTGATTCACAGATCTTGTGGACATCGTGCCTTGGTGGCATTAGTCTTCAAAACAAGAAAGATACCCAAAGCACTTGTACCCTTGCAAGTTAATCTAAATTCATATATGTTTCAAGGGTTTCTTCATCTAGCAGCTCTCTCTTTTGCTTTTGCAGGGTGATCTTCGACATGGAGAAACTTCTCCATCTCTTGTTACTGGAGAAGGAGATAGAAGGCTGCTAAATCAAGTTAATATGAAGGAGTCAGCTAGGACGGTGGAGTTAGTTAATCAATTTCAGGACATTGATACTTTATGTGGAGGATTAGACTCAGAAAGAAGCTTTAACGAAGTTACTCCATTGTATCAAAGAGTATTATCAGCTTTGATTGAAGAAGATGATATTGAAGAACTTGAAGAAAATGGAATGAGAAGGAATGTGTTGCCTCAATATGCTACAGATGACTCGCCATATGACACATGTCTTCTTATTGATGCTGAACGTAGAAAGAGGGATAGGATGGATTCTGAATGCGAATTAATGCTTGGTGTTAAAACTAAGAAACAAGTTACTGTAAATGGAATTTTACCTTGTAATGGGAGTACCACCTCTAACAGAAGTGCAAGCATCCAAAATCCTTCATATAATGATGACTTGCTGCATGTAGATGGTGAATTTGTGCGTTCAGAGTTTGGGATGTTGGCTGGGCTCTCTAGAAATGATATGTATGCGCCACAAAATGTACAAACAAATGATTTTGGCATTTCTTCCTCTAATTGCCAACATGAGCAGATGTGTCTGGATGATAAGCTCTTGCTGGAGCTGCAGAGTATTGGCTTATATCCAGATAAAGTGGTGAGCTTTACTTATTTAATCGATAGTCTTCATGTAACTTATGTATCTCTTCCCCCTTTATTACATCAAAGGATTTGTTATTTAGTTCCTCCTCCCGTTTTTTATTCTTTGTAAACAATCACTTTTCGAGGTTCGTCTTTGAAATCCATTCTCATGTTGTTACTCATCTGATTGTGAGTTTAATGGCAGATTATCTTTGTTGATCTCAGCATTCTAATTTTGCAGATGAATATTATTTTCACCCAGTTCTCTGATTTTTGTTTTTGTTTTTGTTTTTGTCTTTTTGTTTCCTACCTCCCAATGCCTTCTACAGCCTGATCTAGATGACAGTGAGGATGAATTGATTAATCAAGAGATTGTCGCGCTGAAGAAGGGACTTCATCAACAGGTATTGCTGTGCCAATGTTACCTTGCATCAAAGCATATTTCCTTTCCCCAAATATATCTATTAGCCTATACTTGAGCAGAAACTTATAAGTTCAGTTTCAGTAAAATATTGTACAACTCTTTTCAAATGTCGTTCTGCCATAATATCTATCTGTGATATCTTACTAAATGCAAGTCCTTTATTTTGTTTTGATTCCATAGACTGGTAAAAAGAAGATGTGCTTAGACAAAATTTGTAAAGCTATTCACAAAGGAAGGGAGATGGAAAGATGGTAAAATACTTGACTGTTAGACATCTTCTGGATATTAGAATTTTTAAGCTTTTCACTATAATGCTTACTTTCAAATTTGCCTGTCTGAATTATGTTGAGTTAAATATAACGTTATTATAATGCAGGGAGCTTGAGCAGGTTGCGATGAATAGACTTGTTGAGTTGGCTTACAAGAAGCAATTGGTAATTGTTTTATTTTTTGTCTCTTTTATGTTTGTTCCTCCAAAATTATAAATTCTATCTTGTGCTCGTATTGTTGCTCATGTATAGTTAAGGTTTATTAACTTATTGTATAACTACAAAGTTAGGTGTTTTTTTTTTTTTTTTTTTAAATCTACAAACATCATCATCCTTGCGATAATCCCATATGAATGGGGTCATTCACATGTTAATGTTCGGTAAAACTAGAAAGTTGCTGCTACATATATCAATGGTGTGAGAAGCATAATGCAGAAACCATGCAAATGTTCTTGTATGTACTTTGATGCAACAACCCCCACCCTACCCAGACACAATATTGTCCGCTTTTGGCTCCTCCGGACCAGAGACTTCCCAGGGGTCACCCATCACCCCATCCTGGTACTACACCATAGTAAGCACACTTAACTTTGGAGTTCTAATGGGTTCACGGCTTTAAAACGCGTTGTGTCATAGAAGGGTGTAGAACTTACATATAACACTTCACCTTTCCCTAGCGATGTGGGATCATGATACCCTGTAGCTTGCCAGTGCTCGCCTCCATCACACCCGCCCACAAAGATCGTCACAATCACCCACCCATGGGGCCCAACATCCTCGTTGGCCACACTTCCAGCTGGGTTTCGACTCTGATACCATTTGTAACAGCCTGCACCTTACCCAGACACAATATTATCCGCTTTTGACTCCCCCGGACCAGAGATTTCCCAGGGGTGCCCTTGGTACTACTCCATAGTAAGAACGCTTAACTTTGTAGTTCTGATGGGTTCGCGGCCATCACGGCTTTAAAACACGTTGTGTCATAGAAGGGTGTAGAACTTACATATAGCACTTCACCTTCTTAGGCGATGTAGGATCATGACACCTTGTAGCCTGCCAGTGCTTGCCCACATCACACCCGTCCACATAGATCTTCACATTTGATGTTTAGAATTTTTGGTGTACCTATCAAATTGTGTTATTTTCTATCAATCACTGAAATTGAATGTGAAAGAATGTTAATACTTCTACGCAGTTTACTTGCCAAAAAGGAAAAAAAAAGAGTTATATCTACTTTGAACAAATTTGCTTCAACTCTGACAGTAATGGAGCCAATGGACTTCTTATACTAAAACTACAGTTTGAGGCTTAATTTGTAGAATTTGATTCGAGTTCATTTGGCATCTGATGTTAGATATTAAGGTAGATTAGGTATGATATCCTCCAATGTTATATAATATATATATATATATATATATATTTGTAATTCAGTTTTAGATTTGATTTATGTGAAACACATGATTTTAGCCCTTTGGGTAGATTACTAATCCTGTGAGAGTGGTCTCAAGTCAGCAGTAAAATAGCATGTATTTTAACTTGATTACTAGAAACTAGAAAGCCAGACTCAAGTACTCTTCTCATCTTTTCCTTTACCAATAAGCCTCTTCTGTTTCTCTATCTTGCATGAGTTTGTTGTGAGATTGAATGTTTAGGAGTGCGAACTTGGGAAGGGTTGGGGGTCAGGCCCAGCGGAACCATTCAATCTGTGCTTCCCAAAAGAGGTCTACCAATGCTCAAATCATTGAGCTCAGGTTGAGTTCTGGTTGGGATCCTTGAGTTGAAAATTGGGTAGGGGTTAGTTGATAACAACCTGGGACTATCTTTCGCCTCGCATTTATGATTGTACTAAAAAAGACTTTCGCTACTAGTAATTTTACCAATTAAACAAACAAATGAATCTCATGAACTATACTACTTTGTATATTAATAATTGTCCACATATGTAGTGTGTGTGTGTATATATATATATATATTCAGCAGCTTCAGCTTAGTATTTGGTTATCTGGTTGGCAATTTTGGGTTGCGTTTGGGTTACTTGATGCCCCAACTCGACCCAGAAGCAATTCGATTCAGGTTGTGATTTTTTCAACATAAACCCTACCCAACATTTTGAAAAAATGCTATCTAAAACTGGGAAAAATCAGGTTGTGTTTAGTTGGTCCATTGCAGTTGTTTCTATAGTCATTTCAAGCAAGCAAATGGTGTTGAAGTAGGCTGAGGACCGGAGAGGTCTTAGCTGAATTTCTATTTTACCTTGGAACAATGTAGCATATTATTACACAATACTTTCAGGCATTTGAGACAAGGAGTCTGTTGAAATAGTATTGTGTTTTATTTGTGGAGTTGGTAACATTCATTACTGTGCGGCAATGGCTAGCCATTTTTTTTTTCAAAAACGCATTAGTCAGCCAGCATGTTCTATTTGTATACATGTGCAAATAAAGCATATCTGGAGACAAGTGAGGACTGAGGACCCATTATTATGAGTTTGGTTCCCAAAAATTTTGGGGGATTATGCAAATGAATTCAAATAAAATTTTATCACCAATTGCATCATGATATCAATCAGACTACTGTCCTTGCTTTATGCAAAGGCTGTGAAGAGATCCCTTTTTGTAATCCTCTGTAAACATTATTAGGAAGACGTATTTTCTATGGTTGTGAAAATGACAGTGTCTTCTTTCTTGATTTTGCTTTATTTGACCTCTATTTGTGCCCTTTTTGCCTTATCTTTATTTATTTATTTATTTATAATTAGAACAAGATATCATATCCATCTATGAAATTTTCTGTTAGAGTTGTTGATCTTATTCTTTTGTTTTAATCGTTTTTGATTTTTTTGATTGATCATGCATCTAAATATCATTCATTGAGAAATTAGATATTATATCCTAATTTTACGTCTTTTCGTTAGTCTTTTGTTTAATTTCAATGTAATATCTAATTAAGTAATTATATGCCCTTTGAAACCTCTAAAAAAAATGCACAGGTAAAGAGAGGAACATTAGTTCAAATAGAAGGTAAGAGGTAAGACCAAAATTAACTTGGGATGAAATAATAAAAATTGATCTAAAGAAATTGGATTTCTAAGAGAAATGGCTTATAATAGACGAGATTGAAAAAAGAGAATTCATGTGGCAATCCCTATTTGAATGGGACGAATGCAAAAATGATGATGATTTATATCAAATTAAGGATTTTTATTATTGTTGTTGCATCTACATTTTCTGAGAGGAAGTGGGGTAATGTAAAATAGTTTGTTCAATGCCAATTTGTTCCAATGTCATTTTAAATATCAACTATAATGCAATAAGGCTCTCTGGATTATACCCACCATTTTAATTGGGAAAAGGATAGTGAACAATTATATACTCTTAACACCCGCCCTCTCTATTTGCAAGTGTGGTTGTTTGTCTCTATTTTCTCCTCGCATAGTCTAATCTTTGTTGCGTGAAAGCTATCGGCTTGCTGTAATTTAAACCATAAAATGTCTCTGATTAAATTTACCAGGCCACTCAAGTAAGTAGTGCTTCTAGAAGTGGGGTTGCTAAGGTGTCAAAACAAGCTGCCTTGGCTTTTGTGAAGAGGACTCTTGCAAAATGTCGGAAATTTGAAGATTCAGGAACAAGTTGTTTCAGTGAGCCAGCCCTGCGGGATGTCATTTTTGCTGCACCTCATCGGGGCAACGAGGCAGAAACATCGACTTGTCCTGCTCCGGAGGGTGCTAATGATAAACATCCAGAATCTCGTAACCTGCAGGCAGACCGCATAGCCTCAGGTCTGTCACTTTAAGTAAATGCTATAATACTGTTGAGTAATAATACCTTGGCAGTTTTATCATTATTCTCTAAATCTCATTTGCACACTTTTGGCAATTTATCTGATATGATGCTCCAAGTTTTGCTGGATGCTATATTATAGAGGTTTTTCGCTAGGGAGTCTTTTTATATTTTTATTTATTTATATTTTTTATTATTACTTCTCAATGATATACATTTGCTAACAGCTTATTTAATGCATGGGATATCTATTCTTACAGGCCCCTTTCCTGGTAGTGCCGAGAGGTGTGACATTGATAATAAGAGCAACGGGGGTTCATTAGATGGATTTGAAACCCCTACCAATCACTCTGATCTGTATTTTGCCAAAAATGGACCAATATCAAACCGCGGTAAGAAGAAGGAAGTATCACTTGATGATGTTGGTGGGAGCGCTGCGTTGAGAGCCACATCGACTTTAGGTAGCAGTCTTTTGGGTGGAACAAAAGGAAAGAGGGGCAAAGATACTTCGACCAGAAACGCTGTTGCCAAAGCTGGCCGTCCATTGCTAGGCCATGTTAAGGGTCAGCGTAAAACGAAAACAAAGACCAAGCAGAAGACCGCTCAGCTATCAATATCAGGAAGTGAACACGTCAGTAAAATTTCTGAAACAACACAACCCGTGTACCCATCAGCTGCTGGTGTTTCTAGTGATAAACCAGTCATGAATTGCAGCAACAAAAAAAGAGAAGTTGGGTTGATGTCCCCTGGTAAAAATCCTCATGATTCAGTAAAGAAGGCGAAGGAACAAATGGACTTCACAAATTTGCAGTTGCATGAATTAGACTCCATTGAAGAACTTGGTGTTGGTGCGGACCTTGGTGGGCCTCAGGATCTCATTTCCTGGTTAAACTTGGACGATGATAGTTTACAAGATCATGAATCAGCGGGCCTTGAAATACCTTTGGATGACATTTCGGAATTGAATATGTTTTGAAAATGACAATGCAATGGTAAATTCTTACTAGGTTTATTAACTGTTAGATCGTAGGTTTATTTTTTTTTCCTGATCGAGGAAAAGCAGCTATCTGTACATATCTCTCAGGCCTAATGGCGCTTGTAGTTATGATCATTCTTTCTTATAGAATCTTCATTGTTGCATGAATAACAAAATATAGTTTTTCTAAGGGCCCATTTACGTCCATCTCAATTCTTGTAGTATTGCAGATTGCTCCATTCGTTTTACTTTTAATATTTTGATGATATTTGTGTGATCACTTATCGACATGAATTTATTGGTACATCAGAATGCAATTGAACCAATTTATTGGTACAGCAGAATGCAATTGAACCAAGTGCAGCGACGTAATGTTATGTTATATATATGCTTTTTATATTTTCATATAAAATGTGCTTTTAATTTTTTATTTTTCAATGTTTTGGCAACTGTATATTTTCTGTATAATAGGGAATAGTATTCACAATTATCTCTTTCTTTTCTCTCTTTCGTCAGTGCCATCCGGTTGCTCAACATCGCAGATTCAGACCTCTCAGAGAAACTGACTCATAAAAAACAAATAAAAACAAATTCAACCAATGCCCTGCATCGTCTCTGTCAAGATGTTCAAACCTATACATATATATTATATAACAAATCCAGTCTTTGAATTTGAATTTCGCCGCCGTTAAGCTTGAGCCGGAGGAGATCGCCGGGTAAATTTACAGGCTGCGCAGCCAAAGGGGAGGGGCATTACAGGGGTGGGACCGCGGTAACAATCGGCGAGGCTGTCTTCCACGATCCCTATATACTGAAAATTGAGGAAAACAGGGATGATGGTTAGAAATAAAAGAGTGAACACTTGATAGACATGGTTAATTTACCCTTATAAATATATATATTAAAAAAAAATAAAAAATAAAAAACAAAAAACACATAAGGAAGTTTTGTGATTTTACC